>VXAA01000510.1:96701-130004 GCA_013399115.1 Anseranas semipalmata
TTTTTTTTTAACAGATAACTGTGATACTCTGCCAGAGCTAATAAAGTTTGTTGATGCAGAGAGCAAACTGCTGGGGGAGATTCTCAGAATACCTCTAATGGTCCCAGGAATAGGGGTGAAATAATCTCATATTACAGAAGATTTTAAGGCTTGGACATACATGCAGGTGGAGGTACTGCTTCATGCACTTTCTGGGTCCTCCATCCTTTCTTGGTGCTCTTGCACACAGAATTTAAATGGCAACTGCTGGGGCTGAATCCTAAGACAGGCTGCACACAATGCATCTGGGAACAGAGGAAACTTCTCATCCCCATCCTCATCACACATCCACAGCTGTAACCTGGGCTCTGGCTGACATACACCCTAGTGTCCGCAGTCAGTTTTTATTCATCCTTCATTAAGGCACATCTCCCACTGAGGTACCATTAATTCTGCACTCAATTCTTTCACTGAAAGTCCTAAAATGAAGCACAGCCTGACATCCTACAGCGTGTGAAAGTGAAATAAAAATGTTGTTTCCTTTGTTCCTGTGTGACACAAGTGTAAAAAAATCCTTATCCCTCCCTGCAGCTTGGTTATTCTAACCTGGCCAAGTACCACTCAGTACCATATCATCTTAGATGATGTGTTAGAGGCTGTAGCCTCTTGCACCCAAAACTATCTAGAGAAGACTTGATAAATGGACTCAAAACAATTAAGGCCAGGTTTTCCATTTCGCCTTCCCTAACCTTTGTGCGATTTCATAATTCTTAAAAATATCAAAGGCAAAAAATATAAATTTTCCCTAGAACCCAGGCAGGTAAGTTCATATCTACACAACAAAGCCTCTGGTCTCTGTAAAGATATGTTAATTGCATCCTGGTCCTGTAAAGAAGAAGAATCTTAGCACATGTTCAGGGGTCTGTGGTGCCAAACCAAAGGGTTTGCAGAATGGGGTCAGTGATACAGCAAGGACAGAATGCACCTGCATCTGTATCCACCACAGGCTGAGTGGAAGCGTGTGTGGAAACATAACCAGACAAACAGCATCCTGAAGCTGCGTTGCAAGAAGCCAACCTGGCTCCATGCCTGTTGTTACTGAGTCATGAGGTTAGGTCACAACAAGAAAGAGCGAATGTTTCGTATTAGCTGAGATGCAGTTGCAGGTAGGGGAGGAGCAATAGAATTATTTGATCACCCACTAGGCTTGTAACAGCAGATCATAATGATTTTTAGATTACACACCTGACCAGTTATCACACAGCTTGCTCTGCCTGGGAGCAAAGCCAGACTGGATGTTGTTTTCAAGAGGATTCCCATGCTCAGATATATTCCTTCCTCTCTGCAGTTGAACAGCCAGTCATTATGCCTTTTGCCATGAGATATATTTTCTGGCAAATACAATCAAATGACTTTTTATATCCGCTATGCAATTTGACATGCACACTCATTAAAAAAAAAATAATGTCATCACTGAACTCCTTCATGCTATCTAATCAGACAGATCCTAGCTCTTACTGCTAATGTGATCATAAGCCTTCTGCAATACTAAAAGTCCTTCTTTGTGTTTTTACGTTATCCAGCATGGTGGCCTTTAATCACGCTCAAGAGTACTGCTGACATGCAAACAATGGCATGGTTAGGAAATGAGAAATGTTTTCCACCCAGGAACCATGAAATCAGTTCTTCTACAATAGCTGTCTGAGTCTTATACTTCCACCGGCCTCTCTTGTGTCTGAGTGCCTTCTGTGTTAAACTAACACCACAGCTATACCACTAGGAATGGCAACATGTACTTTTAACAGGGTCAAAAATATGGAAAATCCTGATATTTTTTTTCTGCACTTCCACAAATTAAGAGTAGAATGGTTTTGTGTGTGTGTGTGTGTTGTTGGTGTTTTTGTTTGATTGTTTGTTTTTACTTTGCTTTGTTGTTTTTTGGTTTTTATTTTTTTTATTTTTTTTTTTAATGCTGGCAGTATTCAGAGAGTTCTGTTGTTACCCATTTTTTTTGTCAATGATGTGAACTATTTTGAGAGCTCTTAATAATGCATTTGTAGAAAGCATGCAGATTTGCTTTTCAGAATAAAACTTTCTCAACATTTCTAGATTATCTGAAGTACCAAAATTCGCTAGTCAGATTCACACAACAATTTATCCCTAATTTTCTGTGACAGTCAGAAAATGGCTCTGCCAGAAGAACATAGGATATTTTGTTTATCTTATAGTATTTTGAGCTTGACCAAAAGAATCTGAGATCTGATCAATAAAGGTCAAAATTTTTATCAAATTCAAGTATTCTATAATAGTTATAGGTAACATAAGCATTTTCCAACTATTTTGATTATTTAATTCAAAATTTCAACTACCTTTTCCTGTAATGACTTCTGCTGGCTTTGCAGACCAAAGAAATTTAAATCCACTGAGCAATAAGAACTACTGCCTCACTCTATTCCCTCAGCCAAAGCTTGCCATTATCTTAACTTCCATCTTCTTCCATTAACATGAGGTTTGACATCACACATTCCTCTCAAAATGATCATCTGTGGCACTGCTCATCTCTAAAATACCAGTTCTCCTGAGTATCTAGGAATTAGTCAAAAACCCCGAGGGTGTACTTTATTTGGGCATTCTGAGAGAATTTCGTTCACAAGGGAAAGCAGGCATAAAAGTGTTGTGATGCAATTTCCATTGAAACCATTAGATAAGCTTTAATTCACTTCATCAGGTTTTGGGTAAGTTTTTTGCCTAATTCCCTTTTTTATTCCTGTGGCTCTGACACTCACAATCTAAGCCCGTCACACTGAGAATGAGATGATTATTTGTTTCACAATGACATTTCTTGATAGTTGAGCTGCTCTTACTGGCTCCCATGTTCAGAACAGTTTGAATTTCCTGGTAATTCTGGAAAAGTGATATTTCTCCTCTCAGTTTCTGAGGGTAGCTCTGGCTGTTTTCTCATTAGGCTCACAGCAAGAAATAAATGAAACAGGTGACTGGTACTGAGATTTCAGTTCTGATGGGATCTCTGTTACACAGTGAGCTATAGCTGTAACGTTAAGTATCTGCATTTAGGTGAGAAAGGTATGAAATAAGTTGAGTATCAAAACTCAACTGACTTCATTGGTGAAAGACATGACTCAGTTATGGCCCTATATAAAGCAAGAAAATACATGTTTTAGTAGATTTGTCTTTTGTTCATAACATTCTTTAATTGGTTTGGATCTTGCAGTCCTGTGATGTCCTATTGCCAGTCCTTTCCCCAGCATGCCTTCACAATTTCTAATAACAAGGGCTTACAAATGTAAAAGGCCAAATCTGTTTCTATTGCAGTTAATATAAATTTTGCTACTATCTGTAGGGGAATGTGGATTAGAAAGTGGAATTGATCAGATGTCATGTTCATGCAGAGGTGAGAAGCTTCCTTGTGTTTTTGAATCAGACCTGGAGCCCCTTTGTTTTGTGCACCATGGAGAGCTGAATATTTCACTAACATTGCAAACACATGCTAGGTGTAAATAGGTTATTCCACAAAGATTATGTTCATAATTAAATTGAAATTACTGGCAGTGTTTTTAGCAACCATTTTGGTTCTGATACTACTTTAAGAAAATTGTAAGCGAGTAAAGAGCCTCAGATAGTGCTGGAAGGAAGACTTGAGCCCTTGACAAAACTCAAGATTTGAGGCTTTATGTCTACAAGGATAACTATGACATTGGAGATTATTATTATATTCCATTAAAAAAGTCAAAATGTCCTTCTTATGTATATTAATGATAAATGCTTACTAATACACCAAGAAAACCTAAATTGAGCTTATTTAATATGAACAATAAAAAGATGAGCATGCCTCCAAGAACATCCTGACAAGGTTCAGCAGAGTAGCTGTCCTTAAATACTGAAAGATATCTTCATACTGTTGATTAATTTTCAACAGTACATGACAATTAAGTGTCATCTGAGCTGTCTTATCACTTACAGCTTGGGGTACTTGCTTCTCCACATTATTTATATTTGTATGCATGTTTAAATATTTTCTTTTTTTTCATCTTAGCTGCAAAGAAAACACTTGGGGTAACTTTATTACCTATTTATTATTTATGACCTTGATACTTATTCAATTTATACTCTACTATTACTCAGGTACATTATTCGTTATTATAGTCCATTTCTTCATTAGGAAATCTTACAGTTTTTGAAGGTATTCATGATTTGCTTGAGTTGCAGAACTTTATTTTTCTCCACATCTGAAAATAAGGAGTTCCTCATCCCACTCTATTTTCATGTTTCAATCCTGCCAGTGATGTACCTGAATCATTTGAATTAGGGTGAAATACTGGGAGACAGAAAGATCTGATTCTTTCTTCGTTTTTAATATTTTTATATCAATGAAATTTCCTTATCTTGAACACAGCTGTTCCTTCTTTACTCTAGTTTAAATGAGAATCAAGTCTAAGTCTGGGCTGACTCTCAATTTGTCACCAGACCTTTCTGTTAACAGAACCTGAAAATCAACAGCATATGTTCAGCATCATAGTGCTGAAGTTCACTCTTCTAGGAAACTCAGCCTTCTAAAGGAGATTTCCTCACTAGTTTTTCCATTGTTTAATACCAGGGATATTAGATTTCACAGATATAAAGCCTAGAAGAAATCATTGTGAGCATTGAGTTTGAACTACAGCATTATTCTCACATCTGGAGAAAAATCCAGAATTCAAAGTTCAAAACAACAGTCCTAGCCCCTACCTCTGAGGGTCCCACATTTATGGATTGTTTGTTGGGCTTCTAAGCCCAACAGGAATTTGGGCTCATCAACTTGTGGTTTTGCTTATATTGACATTGTCCAAAATTAGTTATTCTGAAAGCAAAGGTCATGACTGAAAAACATTTGCAAACTAAGTCCTTTCTTTTACCTTCTGCAGGGAAGGCTGAATGGCCTTGATGCACTGCAAGCTCTTTGTACTTACTGTTCTTTCTATTCTTTTTTCTCCCTTCAAAAAATCGTCTGAATTCAGAACTGAATGGAGAAATGGCCTCAGACTAGAACATTATGTAGACTTCCACTGAGACACTGTGATGAACACTGAAGTTAAGGATGTCCATGCCCAATCCATTGAGCACTAGTAAACAGGCAATTAAGGTTCCCAGTGAAGGCCTGCAAACAATATAATGCAACTCTACCTTTTATTACATTGATCAAATGCAATCAGGCTGCTACAGTTACAGGAGAACCAAAAATCTATCCAGTTTGTGGAAACAAGATCTTTCATGGCATAATAGACATTAATTATGGTATGTTCATTAAATTAGTCACTTCTAATTAAGCTGACATACAAGGAGTGTATTTTATGTTCAGCTATTGTCTAGGCTAAGAAATATACTCAGTAAACTGAAGTAATCAGTTTCTTAATCTGTACAAACTGACACAACTTTACTGAAAATCAGTGGGACTTTGCAAATTTACCACAGGGGAGACACTTGCCATTCAAATGCAGATTTCCTTATTTGCAATCTCATGCACAATGAATCTGTCACAACACTGTCTATGTAAGTGGAATTTACATAAGGTTTTCTTGCTGTTAAGAGGAATCTTGAGTGCACAGACTGTTGTTGTTAGTGTTGGGAAAGGCAGGCTAAGCTGCTCGAAGAGAGATGGCATTCTCTGGGAATATGATGGATTCTTCCAAACGGGTCTAGCTGTCAGCTGTTTTTCTTCTGGATTTCTATCACAGGAAGTCAACTTTTATGATATTTGAAGGGGAAAAAGGAGGCTTCATAAAAGCATTATTAGTAAGGATAACAGTAATGTCCATGTGTATTGGTCTTAGACAACTGTCTCAAAGGCTATACACCCTTGTTCCTCCTGCAGATCCTTCAGCACAACTGTGGACAGCAAATGTGACACATTATTAACCAGCCTCCTGAGTATGTACTAACACAACATTAAGTGATGTGGTGAGTGCAAGACCCACAGGGCTTGTCCAGGCCAGCAACTTGGTTCCCCATGTGGGCGGAGAGGGAGGGAGGTCTTCTGAGGAGTCCCTGCAAATGATATCCTGCACAGAAACAGGGAGTCTCCCAAGTCTCTTTGCTGCAAAACCATCTTCCTCTGTTCGGGCAGTTCTGATTTTCACTGTTGCTCTAATTATTATTCTCTTTCAGTGGCCTTTCTGCCTGCAGTGCCCCCAAATCTAGACCTTCCAACACTAAGAATAAATAAAAGCCAGGAAACCAAGATTTTGTCCTTGTGCTTGCTGTGACCTTGCTGGATAACAGACATTTTCTATGTATTTCCAGTTGTCTTCACACCCTGCACAATTCCTGTCTGATTATGCAGACTGAAGGGGTGTCGACATTTTCTGCACTAGGATCATCTCTCTCTCTCTTAAGTGCAAACACACCTTGACAGTGATTGGAATTGCAGGATGCTTCTTTAATATAAATAAATACTGGTGTCAGACACTATACAAATTTGGGCTCAATTGTACGTTCCCAAGCACAGTCCCACGCAGTACAAAATGGTATAAAAAGAGGTGCTGTTATAACAAAAACAGTACATAAAAGATATTTTTCTTAACTGAAAATGTCAGCATTTTTCAGTTCCTCCATTTTCAGTGAATCAGCTGATCAGTACTGGTAAATAAAATAAACACAGTAGCTATATAACTTTGGCATTTTCAAAGAGATGATCAGTCCATGCTACTGGAAAGGAGCTAATCAGCTACTAACTGCACCACACTAGAGTCACGCATTTGTCACAAAACCAAAAAGTCATTGAATTGGCCAGGGTTCAACCCCAAATGTGTTTTGTAAGAGGACTTGCATACCGATTTGAAATACAAGAGGATTATAACAGAAATACTGTCAAAACAGCAGAAAACTGTAGCACTAGAGTACTGACCAGAGCCTGACAGAGGTGAAACACCTAGGTAGATGTGACAAGACTGTAATGTTTCTGTAAGCTTGAGGCTTGTGAGCAATGAACTGATACTATACAAGTTTAACAGGTGTTATTCTGAGCCTGCTGTGAGGACTATGGCAGGGAAAATCATACCTTCAAATTGCAAGTTGGCCTGTGTACTTGCATAAGGCGAAATACACAGAGTTTATCTCATCCTTTGTGAAGACAACATCCCATATAAATCTTTGGTTAACTGTGTAAATATCACAAATAAAAAGCTACCATGGTGCCTTTCTCCCTGTAATTCCCAACATTTCATTACATGATGAGGTGTGTGAAAATCAAGGAGAGCTTTGCAAGTCCATCCTTTCAAGTGAACATACCAGCTGGGAGGGCAAATAACAGAGGAAAGGCCAGTAAATTGGCAAAATGGAAAAATGTAACTTCAGCAGCCAGCTGTATAAATGATTGGATCTTCTGTCCCATCAGCTAAAACTCTAAAGCTTCTTGTTTATGCTTAATGTCCCTGAAATGATTATGAAAAAGTCTTTGTTCAGCTATATGCCAAATGCAGCGTGGAATCTATTATCCAACAGGATGTCTGCTGAAATAGTGAGCCTTTCCACAGGAGAAGCTGCATTACTGTCTGTATGTGCATCATTACCAAGAGCCTAACACGTCGTTGTCCTGAAATGATACCCCCTTCAAGTAAGTTATAGTCTCTCTGCCTAGATTCATGTATTAAGATAGCACTTGTAAAGCATATAAGCAAAAAATACTTAATTATATTACATGGGATGGAAATCAATTTTCCTTTTAGCAACTTTTATGTACTATTTTTCCCTTATTAATGAACCTGACAAATATCTTTTTTTTTTTTNAATATACAAGAAATCTTATTATCACATTTTGTCCATCTACACATCCTGCTTGTGATAAAAGACTTAGCTGTCAGGGAAAGACAATCTGAACCCCTTGTATTAATGTTACAAATCTCACATTTTAAATAAAGATTTTTCACCTTTGGAAAACCTCAAGAAAGGAACTGGTGCAGTGGATATCAGTCAGCTGAGGATGCTAAGAGACAGTGTATATTTCCACATAAACTGAGAAAAATGAATCTCATTATTTTTGATGATGTAGCAAAGAAGTAATGACCCTTTGGGATCTTATTACATGGCTGAAAAGTGAATTAACTTTGGCATAACCATATCGAGTGAATTACTCTAATGATCTGTTTCCTAACTCTTATGGGTGATCTCATAACAATGCTCTCATAATCTGGGAGTATGCATGAGAGCATAAATTGATTTTGTTTTTCAAACTCCAACTTCATTCTCAAAGGAAATCCCTGAGGCACTTTGCCATATCCATTGCTGAGGGAAGCAGTTGTTGCTATAGGCGATGATGACACCTTCTGTGACAGTGATAAAACTGGACCCAAGAAAAGACATTCTTATATCACTGTAGAGATACAGAATATAACGTGGCCCTGATATGAAGGAGCAGGAGGAGCTATTTGCTTCCTCTGACCAGTTGCCTTTATTTACAGGACAGGCTGAGAGAATTGCAAAGCTACCCTGTCTTAATTTTTTTGGTAAATGGGAGAAGATGAGCTGATAGCTAAATGGTGGAAATTTTTCATTTTTACAAGAAAGGCTGGGTTTTTCACCAGAGAAATCCTTGGGACCTTCTGTAAACCACACTTTCTGAGAGACTTGAAATTGTGGACACTCAAATTCATTATTCATTTACAGGTTAAAGATTAAGGTCCATATCTCCCAGCTTTGCTGGCTGACATAAATATTGATTAGAATCTGAAATAACACTGTCCAGGATTTTTCATTCAGCAATGGTCAGAAGGGGGTGTAACACAGAATTAACTACTTTCTGCTCTGCCTTGGGGTACATAAGCACCCACACTGTGTATAAAGATGCCTGGAATGAGGCTGACTTGCCCAGGGTCAATTAGTTGCTGCCTAGTGCTAAAACTCCTTGGAGGCTGGTCCTGTGCTTCCATTCAGTCCTTCCATGTCCTGAAGTCTCAATGATACCTGCTAAATTTGCATAACGCTAATCAAGGTTGTGATTGGAAAAAGTAATCACCAGGAGTTCTGCCATGCACTGTGATTACTGCAAGTTATGATGTGGGTAAATACGCAATTGCAACACTGGGGTTTTAATTATACAGAAGTAGGATTAATAAATTTGCTTTCAACTGGTCACCATTGACGTGCAAAGTGATGGAAACCAGAGGCTGGCTGCATAGTGGAGGTGAGCACTGAACACATGCTCCTGGCCATGCTCTCCCTGTTGCTGGAGATCTTCGCCTTTGGGGTCTTGTTGCTTTAAACATATGTTTGTTACAAAATCGTTGGTGTAGATGAAGCTCCCTCTGGAGGTTAATTTTCTGGCACCTGTGAAAAGACCAGATGCTGGGTGACAGCCTGTCAGAATTTTTAAACAACCTAACGCTAAAGGGCAAAAATAGTGTGTCTGACAGCTGTAGCAGCAGCAGCTTTGCCAGGCAGCCAGTACAGCAGTCGGGTTGTGAGGTACTACAGCACCATATGCTGGCTGCCACAAAAACTCTGCAAGAGGAGATGAAATCCAAAATTGAACATGATGAAAATGTGGATGAAGTAGTGCCACTGTGTCCTTAGCTGCCCATCCTGTGTATGGTTCTGGAAAGGGCAAAAGACGTGTCATTCAGCTGTAGTCAGCACATGCTTCAATTTTTACGGGATGAAGCAATTTTTATCATTGCCTCATCAAGGAAAAACTGGAGCAGGGAGTGAGAAAATGGCAAAGCCAAGAGGAGCCCATGGCTGAGCTGGATACAGAAACCCTCCTTCTGCACCCCTGGGAGTCCCTCAGCCCTCACGCTCACCAAGATGACATAATTCACCAAACATACTCTTTAGGCTGAAACTTTAACAGAAGGAGGCGTGTGGAGAAATGGTGCCACTGGGTTCTGGGGTTTGCATGGTCCTGAACTCACTGCTGGGCATGGTCCTTGTGCCTCGGGACCTCCTGGCATGTGTAAAGACAGGCACACCAGTGTGCACTTCCAGAGAGCCAGGCAGGGCTGCTGTGACTTCCAGCACTCCTCCTGACATGTTTGTTAGCTCTCCAGCAGCTCTGGGCAGAGCCACAGTGACTCAGCCCCATGTGGCACGGGGCTGTCTAGTACTGTTCCGCTACTGCACAAGAATAAAACACACTGAATAATACTTAGACTAAAAGTTCACCCAGCTCAGGATCTTGCCTGCCACAGAGACCACAACAAGACATCTAAGGAAGTTATTATCACTGGGCAAACCTGTCTGTTAATTATATTTTCCTCTTCACCAAAATTCAGTGGTTCCCATTCCTCAGGTGCCCCTTATTACACATCTCATTGTGAATTGTTGTGTAGAGAAACCCATAGGTCAGGCAAAGTACTGCCAAAGAACAGTCCAGCAATGCTCTGCTGACCCAAAGTGTTTGATTACAATGTGCTAACTTCATGTTTGTGCAATTAATCTTGGTACAGAAGGATTTAGTGAAACTGAGGTGGCTCAGGTCAGTCCCTTGAAAAGAGCTGTCAGGATTTGCCATGATAATAACCACAGCAGACGCAGCATCAAACACAAAGACAAGGTAAAGCCAGCAGGGAAGTGGTTGCTGAATTGCTCACTACATGTGCACACATACTCCCTGCTTTTTACGGGTGGGAAGAAAAGCTGTTAGCCAGCTGGTTGAAAAAATAGACAATAAGAAGATGCTGAAGCAGTAATGTGCATTGTCTGAGCAGTCCAGGTTTGAAATGCTGGTATTTTTCACAGCACCCTGCTTACCTGCATGGGAACAATAAAACTGGTAGCAGTCATTTGAAATAGCAAGGAGCAGCTGTTTGCACTGTAGGCCTGAATAAATCTCAAACCATTTATTACACCACCAAATACAACTTGAGATGCAAGTGATCTCTAGTAATAAAATATGATTTCTCTTTTGGTCAGTCTCCCTGCTCCTGGAATATTTCCAACAAGGTCTCCTTCTTGAGGAAAACAGTGAGACACACTACCATAAATTTACTGAAGCAGATTCTCCTAAGAATTACAAAACATCGTTTGGCACCCCAACCACCACACAGGATGGAAAAACACATGGCAGTCTTCTGTCTGAACTATGTGTTTATGTTTCTTAATAACAATACCTTTGGCGGGTGCTATGAAGTACAATATCATGTTCATGGCTGTCACACTGCCACACTGGGGAGGGCCACTGAGTTTCTTCAGGGCTCAGACTTGCTGAATGTATTTGGCAACAGCGTTTTTCAGTCAGGATGCTTGGCCTGAAGCTATGGCTTGAATCTTGTCTTTGTGATTGCTTGAGCAAAGCTGGGAGGGAAATGGGTTTACTTGGCCTGGAGAAGGGATGGCTGAGAGGGTATTTATTTGATATCTTCAACTATGTGAAGGCGGGTAACAGTGAAAATAGAGAACCGGAGGGAAAGAAGAACAGGCAAGAGCCACAATGCACAATGGGGCTAGCTGAGCTCTGGAACCCGTGCCCTGCAGAAACCCAGCCTTGCAGACTTGGAAAAACCAAGCAAGCCAACTTTCCTGAAAGGGTAATAAATGAAAAAGATGAATGTAGCCATGTGCAAAGAAGGGATAAGAAATAGTGTACTTAGTAGTGGTAATTCATTAAAGCAGCAGGTGTTCTTGTGTGCTACAACATGAAGAAGTCAGTAAGTTTTAAAATCCTCTTTTTTAGTAAATTGTCTGTTTCTCTGCTGATCACTTGTTCACATCTTACGCAGCTTGGTGTACGATGGCAAGACAGAACCTTTACTAAGGAAGAAAAAGTATACAAGTGATGCTTCTCCCTGCTTGGTGGTCTCAAGCCATTTTGATTTCTGGTAAAAAACAATAAGCATTAACCGCTGTTTGGTAATTTTCCTCTAAACAAAATAGAATACTTTTTTTTTTTTTTTAATTCTCTACAAGGATTTTCTTGGAGGAAGAAAAACTAAAGCTCTTTTCCTTATGAAACATCTTAGACCTGAGTATTTCAGACATTTTTCAACTGTAATAAGTACCTGTATATTGGTCCTTATTCCCAAGGAGTGCTTCACACAAGCAGAGGCAGCATCTTTGCTGCTTCTTTTGTAACTGCTTTAAACAGAATTTCAAGAAAACATCTTGTTATTTAACATGCATCCAATGCTACCACTTATTATGGTGACTCAATAGGAGATAAGCTATTTCAAAAACCTGGGCCTGTGAATATTCCTCAACAGACCAACCCACATGCAAGAAGAGCAACTGAATAAGCTGGGTGCTGATTTCAGAAAAGTCTGTCAACAACACTGATGTTTCAGAAGTCATCCACTCCAGTCTTATAAAGTTGATTCAGAGTATGAAATGTGGACTATTCATCTTATTCTTTTCTCTTCATCCATCCCTGAACAGTTCTGTCATGTTCATCTCACCTGGAACCCCTCTTTAGTTTTTCTAGCTCTTGAACTGATCATTTTCCTCCTACTTTTCTCCCTTCAGTCATTCTTGTCTATCATGCAGGGACTGCTTTCTCTTGTTCCAGCAACCAGCGTTGCAGAGTAGAAGCACACTGGAGCAGTGACCTTGCTGTCTGCTTTACTGGTGTTTAAAATTGAGCAAACCAAGCTACAATTTTGGAGTGCTACCACACTATCAATAATAAAAATAAAACCACTAATTGACATTCAATAGACATACGGAAGCACAGATTACACCGTGGAGATAGAGATACAGGTTTTTTGAGGACAGAAAAGACGCTTCTGATATTCTTTGGCATCCTCTCATTACAGGCTGTGGAATATCACCCAGTCAGCTGCATATTCAGCCAAGCATTGCTGTGGAAGAACTGGGACATTTCATTTAGAAAGGCAGCCAGGCACCAGACTGTGGCTGGGGAAACAACTACCACAAAGCTATGTGAGGCTGAATTTTTCAGTGGTCAGGAATATATGGCCATATATGCAGACAATGATAATTAAACACACAACCCTGAGAACAGCTTTCATATTTTCTCCTTAATGCCTCCACCATACCAGGAATAGAGTTGAATGGGGAGAAGAGGAATTTAAGAGTGGCAGTTAACCTCCATATCTCATTCCTCAAGTGAGAAATGACATCATGATCCAAAGGCATGGTGACAGAGTATACTGTGTTGGCCTAGCATTTAGGAACTTCTCAGGCTCATTATTTCCTCAAAGTACGTGCTTTACATACATATGGGCTAAATGACTGCAAGCAGAATCACTGATTTAGGACAACAATACAAACATTTGAACATTTTCCAGCAAAGGTGTGTAACCCTTCTATTTGACAGAGAAGTGAACATTAATGAGAACTCACACATTTAAACCCTTCTAGGGTAAAGAGAGGATGGAGGAGGGAATAGATTTCTGTGGTTTTACATTTTGTGTGTGTAACAAATTAATTCATTACTATGCTTCACAGGCTGCTTGATTAAATTCCTCCCAGTACTGCTGTGGCCATTCATTTTTTGCTGATGCCCAAGTGGCTACTGTGAAGGTGACGCTGATTAATACAGCAGAATATTCAGTGTTGCAGATGGAAAAAATACCAAAGATAGCATACCCTCTGCTTTTCCAAACCCTAGCTGTCATCCAGCTTAATTTATCTTCTTCCTCTCCTCACTCCCTCTTCTCCCGCAGGTTTCTTTGGCATGTTTTCACTTCAGTTTATGGTTTCTCTTGCTCTGAGGGTAATCTGTCCACCTTCTAAGGGATTTTGGTGATATAACAGAATAGGTAGAAAGCTTGACCTGCTTTGCTCATGTAAAAAGTGAAGATCTACCTTGCCAGTGTGCATTACTAGTGATAGAAAGTCATAATGACAATGAGGAACCTAAAATACTCCCCAGCCCAAGCATGTGCAGGTGGCTTGTGTGGATTTACCCACAGCATGCTGACATCGGACATTCTAAGGTATGTGGATTCCTCTGGGTCTCAGAGGCTGATATTTGACTATTTCAAGTTTCTCTTGTAAAAGTAAGTGAGTATTGATGGAGCTTGTGCTTGGTGGCCACCCTGCCTAACTGTGATCAGGGCCAATATTTCTGTCTTTTGCTCACCTTTGCTTAGCTGGGCGGTGATTTCTAGCTTTGTTCCTCTTTGGTACAGCACCTTGCACATTAAGTTGGTGATCTCAGCTGACACTCTCCCTGTCCCTGTAATACAGACCACAAAACTTTGTCAACAAGAGGACCTTTAAAGAAGAGAGAAAAAAGGTTTTGTGCCTCAAAAATGAGAGCAGCGCTCACTTGAGAGATCCAGTTCATGTAGCACTGTGAGATACACTATTTCTACTCCTTTTAGAAGCGTAGGTATGGTTGTGGAAACTTAATGAAAATGGCCCTAGAAATGGAAGGGTTGGAAAAGTCTACTCCATGCCAAATATCAAGCTATTGTAAATCACTGATTCTACAGTACCTTCTCTGATTTACTCCTAGTGAAGATCTTTCTCTAACAAATATTGCTTCTAACTGCCTTGTAATCCTGGCCAAATTCTGTACTCATGTTTTTCCCATGACTCTAATTGTCCAGTTTGCAGTCAGCTCCCTGTGAAAATCTGGTGGAATCCTTCATCCACACAGAGTTTGATGGATCCTTGGTGAAGTTTATATAGCCTGAGTGCCCTTCAACCACTCCTTGATAAAACTTGCTCACAAAGGCAATGTATTCTGTCAAAGAGTAACAGCTAGTTACTCTGTCTTTTAGAGTAGGCTTTGCAAGCTCTGCTGGCCATTGAATGTGCTATGCAGGAACTGAACATTGAGAAGATAGAACACTTTTCAAAGGCGTCAAAGTGATTCAGGAGAATGATAGGACTCAGCCTCCTGAATTATTTAGATCTCCTTGAAAAATGTTACCTGTTATATAGAGAGAGAGGAACCATCCAAGGATCTCTCAGGCTTTATGCAGAGAGACAAACTCAGCTCATGTGCTTTGGCAGAGCTCCAAAGGAACAGAAGCACAGGGGAGTCTAGAGAAGGGGCACCACACAGGAGACCACATGATTTTTTTACCAGCTCTACCACTGTCTTGACGGGGCCTTTAAAGTACTTACGATACCGTATGGAAAACCTTTCTGCCAAACAGAAGGAATAATGTGAACAGTGTTTTTTCCCCCCATTATCAAGTCAGATGAGAATTTGTCCTAAAAGATCAAAACATCATTTTGGCTGTAGTTATGCACCTATTTAGCTTTTTAGTCTCTATTAATTATTCTTCTTTGCCTAGGCTCATTATAAAAAAATCCAGATGATGCTGTTATTCTCAGTAGCCTGAGGAGGATAATTTAGTGTCAAATGCTGCATTGCCAGCAGGGTTTTAAGAGTTGCCTTGTATTTTCTTTGTTTGTATTTGCTTGCTTCAAGCTGTGTCCTGGTGTATTTCACAAAACCCCTCCCTACTTCTCTTTGAGCTCATGGTCTTAGGAGGTCTAGATCTCCCTTGAAATATTTTCTCTTATCTTTTATTGTAGGTGAATCACTTCATCATTTCAGCTAGCTGTTTTCTGAATTCCCTCCAATTTATGTCTCTTGTTGTCCAGTGCTTGTCTGAACTGAACAGAATTTGTTTAAACTTAGTACTAATACAACAGCGATACTGTTTTTCTGCTCTGTGACAAGTTATTTTTGCAGCCTTTTCAGACTGATCTATGAAACAACCTCTTGCTGATCCACTTCTTCAACAGTAATCGGTCTTCCTTAATCACCCATTTTACAGTGTATGCTTGAGGATTTGCTCCAAGTGATTTAGATGATTCCCCAAGGATATCCCAAATGTTCCTCATTTGATTTTCATCTCCATTTTCACTATTATCTTCAGAATGATAAAGGTCCAACATGATTTTTTGTTTGTTTGTTTTTCTAAGGAAATTATGCTGAGTACTTCTCATTATCTTAATGGTTCTGGTCTTTGATGCACAAGGATGTTGGTAATTCGTGTGCATGTAGTTACAAAATTCTCACTGGCATGGAGTTTTGTCCTGTTATTTACCCTGTATAAAGCATTAGATATAGCAGAGCTATAATCACTTCATGGTATTTCTGATACTTTACCGGATTGAAGATCAAACCTAATAGCAGCCCCATTTCTTTATACCAAAGCAATTTTTTTTTCCCCTAGAGAGATGATGAGCAAGCTTTCCGGTGTGCTATCCAATAACTCACCTGGCCACAAGGCTTTTCTATGACTGTAAACCTGGAGCAGGAAGATCTGAGTTACTCTCAAGGACTGGGAGAATAATGAGATATGAAAAAGTCATAGCAGAGATAAAAGGATTGGATAGGTGCAGTTACACTAGCTGGGATAAAATTAAAGGTGTTATTAAACTTTATGTTTCAGGATATGAAGTGGACACCAGCTGAGTTCAAGAAGAAGCTTTTCCTCTGATCAACTTATACCCTAGAGCACAAAGAGTGACAGACCTTTTAATTTTATTCTAATTAGAATAATTGGTGACATGGCTGCAATTTTTTATCTTCCTTTGCAGCAAGTGGCATTGACAGTTCTCAAAGATTAAACAAACCTGTGTTACATTGTGATTTAGAAAATCTCTTGTTTTGATAGGCTCTACGTTCTTGCATGAAGAAAGAACAGATATCAATCTGGTCCTGTCTAGAGAAAAGCCTGCTGACAATTCTTAGCAGTAAGGACACTTCCACATCAGTTTACCACATAGTATGGTACCCAAATTTCAGAATTTGATCAGTTCAGAGTCATATATCTGACCATATTCTGATGATTTAGGTGTGTGCGAATTTTAGAAGTAGCTCAGTCTTTCCTTTTCACCACCTTTCAAGTGTTCTTTTAGAAATGTGAAAGGTTTAAGAACCTTTAAGTTCACCTGGAATAAGCAGTTTTACAAGCTTTTACACTTATTAGGCAAGCATAAACCATCAGAGCTTTACTGAGCCTAATGTGATAAAAGTAGGTGACTTCATCAAAGCTACTCTAGTTTACCCTACCTGAAGTTTTGACCTTGCACAGAATGGAGGGATAAAGAAGGTCCTTTTCTTGCTTGTACCTGAAGTCCCATTTGTCTGCTGACTAGTGCAGAATACATCACAGCAGCAAAAAATGCCTCCATAGCATCTTGCTAAAGTTCAGTAATCTTTGCCCATTTTTCTGAAAAAGTGGTACAATTTGAAGACTTGGATTGGTCAAGAGACATTCTGCAAAAGTGTTTGGAGAAAGGTATGAAAATCTGAGAACAAACAACTTTAAAACAAGCAGCTATGAGAGTTAGGGGGGACCACAAAGGATAAGTAAAAGACATACATTTGTTTCGATATTTCCTCTGCTGGAAATCAAAGTGCTGGGAGGCTGAAAGTTCAGACCATATGCCTGAGTGGTTGATACTCGTTATCTTCATGCTATCATGACTTTATTGCTAGTGTTGCAATTCCAGGTGGAAGAAAAGGAGACTGGCTCCTGCATGGTCCCACCACTTTGATGCCACTGGGCATGCACCTGGGGACCCTGTTGGCCTCATCAGCCATTCCTGGTTCACTTCCTTCAATGGTTAGAGACAGAGTTACTCCACCACCACCATGCTGAAGGAATCTCTTTACCATTTATGTGATGTAAACCTAAAAAGGAGCAACAGCTGACCAGGATGATCCATGAACCCACAAGACACTGTTTGGCCACCTCAGATCTAAATAGAAGATTCATACCAAAAGGTATGTAGAAAACAGGACTACTATTATTATTATCCCATTATCCTAATAGGGAACAGAATAGAGAAAAGTTCTAGCTATTGCGAAAGCCAAGATTGTATTCTTTTGTGCCTATTTTAGAGCTCTTCGGTCTAGGCTGAGATTAGGTTGAGCTGACACAGCTTCCATGTTTTCTGGATCCATAATAGTACCTCAGCACAGCACTCTATAGGGTAGATGAAGCCCATGTCACAAACTGAGATCACACTCCTCAAAGGGTAATGATTTGGGGGTTTCCCACAAAAGATGGTAGGATATCATCTACAAATCAAATGTTTCTAATCAAAAGTTTAAGGCTGAATCACTTCTAAGCCACCTTTTTCAGACAACATCTGCTTTGCAAAGCAGCATTGAAGTGTCCAAGGAAAATGTAAATAAAATAAAATAAAATAAGATAAAATAAAATAAATAAAATTCTTGCTATATATATAGACTTCCCTGTTCCTGTTGTCTATGTATGGTAGCCATTCAGTCTGGTCCCTGTACTGTTCGTGACTGACAAACATTTTCTTGTGACTGGTGAAGAGAACAAAGACTGAAGGAGCCAAAGGAAACATTACAAAAACAACTTATTTCAGAGTAATGGAAATAAAACACAGTATGGCCCCCAAATCAAGTATTTTCAACTGCCTCTTTTTGTTTCTTATCTACCAAAAGTAATAATGAATAAAAAAGTCAGACAGAAAACATACCCTTCCTCAAAAAAAAAAAAAAAAAGAACAAAATTCATTTATTGTGCTGATGTAACTAACAAACATAAAAGTGATCTAAAGACACAGCAGCTACTATTTATTTTCTTCTAGAGAGATATTTTCTTGCAATGGAAGCCAATTAGTGTTGTTCTCTGAAGAAACATGAAAGCATCAGAAAGAACAATTTTTGTCTGAAAAGAAACAAACAGTGTGGAAATATTTTTGATCTAGAAAGACATCTTAATGTGCCTTCAGAAAATTGAGAGAGAGAAAAAAAGACACTGCTGTGGTTTTCCAGACAAACATAATGCAAGTTTACTCTCAAAAATGTTGGAGATCTGACTTTTTTCATTTAATATAATCTGTTGAAAATGTTTTGTTTCAGACACTGTCTCACTTTGCCAAATTTTTCCAACTTAATTATTTCCTTTAAACACTAAAGTCACTTCTAAAGCATATTTTAAAAATATTATTGTTGTCTGTTGAGATCATGAGTTCATATAGGAAGAAACAATTATTTTTCTCAAATGTTCTCCTAGTTCATGCAGGAAGATTGTTGTTTCTCTTCATCTTTAAGTTTTGAAATGTTACTTTTTTCTCTTCTGGGATGCACCATCCTCTCCTCTCAAATGATTACTGTTTGTATTACAGTAGGTTTGAAGATCTTGTCTTGGGAAATGGAACCGGTGCCATGACACTATTAAGCAATGTACCTGTCCCTGTACAAACAGTTATTATGGCTTGATAGTCAAGAACTGCTGCTACTGTATCAGCCCTCAAGAGGTTGAATCAATATTAGAATAATGAGGTGAATAGCTTATCTATGCAAATAAGCATTTGAGCTGACATTTGAGCATGCATTCTTAGTTATTCTTAGTATCCAGGACTAAATTCCAATTTGGACAGTTTACCAAATGTTGTCAAAAGGGAAGAAATAACAAAGAAACAATGTAAGCAAGCCTGTCCTGCCAACTGAAAGATGATCAGACAGTTTTTTGAGACATAGTCCTAATTGTCATGAAATATCACAACTTATTTGGTACAGCAGATGACAGTCAGAAAAGCACAGAGAAAGCATTGAATGCTTTGGGTATTTAGCTGTGCATTTAGAGAAGAGGGTGAACAGAAAACTCCAGAAGGCTGCAAGTGATGAAATCAGCATGTCTTAGGGAATTACCACCCTGCATCTGTAAATTATAACCATGCTCATGAAACTCAGGATCTGGCTGGATGTATTTTTTCCACTATTCTGCTAAGAGAGAATAAAATGGGTAAGGTAATTTTGTTGTTCATGGATGATTTTGATTCAAAATGATCAAATCATGATGATTTTGTTTGCTTATCTAGATATTTGAACAGTATTAACTGCCTTTTATTTTTTTTTTTTTTGGCTGGAGCTAAAACAAGCTGTCTTGTTTTATGTGCACATATATCTAGTTCATTGCTGAAGTCCTTTGTTTTGGAAAGATGTAGACTTAAAAAGCAGACTGTGTCAGTAACAGAAATTCTGTATTTTTTGTTTCTTCTCTAAACACGAGTGTATCCAATTTAGCACTGGAGTACTGAAGTCATCTTTTTCAGCTTCTCTCCCTCTTAAAAGTGTTTGGCTTTCAAAAAATAATATAAATGCATGCTGAGATACTTGCAGCATAAAAGAAGTCAGACCTATGGCAGTACTGCCAGATCAATGCACCTGAATAAAATCAGCATAGGAGTAGCTAAAGTCAAACAGGGCTATTTCCTTCCTTGTTGTTACACAGAAGTCTTGACATCTCTGACACTGGTAATTTTCTTCCAGAGACCATTTGTTCCCATAGTTGCAGCTGTGACAAAATATCTTCCGAGCAACTCTCTAAAGGGGAGTTCTAAAGTCCTCTGAAGACAAAGATGCCTTTGCAAGGAATTTCTTGGCTTTTGATCAAACTCTAAACATACACTGTTATTTTAGTTCAACTTTCTTGATGACACCTATGTAAATGTAGTTACTCTAATCTAAATACAACATATAATGAGTCCCCTACACGAAGTCGTGACATCTTATCTAATTTTGATAATTCCCTCTCTTTTTTTTATATTTCAGGGTATTCTGTCTGCTTAGCTATACTATTCTGCAACCTCTCATTTATACTTCTAGGCCTTCTTCTAGCTTGATTTGGAAACAATGTGTTAGAAACGCTCAGGTCTTTTCAGTGCCTTCATTCCAAAACAAAGGTCATGGGAAAAATCTTATGCTTGAGTTTAATCACAGCAAACTGGTCCAGAGATAACATCTTTGAAGGATAGAGGAAGCAGATAGAGCATATGGGACTGTCCAGAGACATTGACACATAGGGCAGGCCATTAATGGTCAATCAATTAATGACATACCTTCATAAAATGTTTCCTGTGTGCCTGGAACTACTAATAAGAGATATAAGAGATACACTCTTTAGGCACACATTTTAGGCATTTGGTTTGGGTGAACAGTGTACCAAGACACTCAATTTAGTTGATATAGCAGGACAAGCTTCTCCAGAGAGCAAGTCAGAGCAGGTGCTACAGAGATAGCAGTGAGTATTTCCTATCATGGTAAAATAGAATTGGATCAAAGTGGTTTAATATGTTACACCTGACTGGAAAATCTCTGTATCCAGTTGTTACAACCAGAGAGTGAAATCTGTGCTGTGAGATGCTTAACATATTAAGGCACACAAGCAGTTAACCTTGGGACTGAACAAAATGACAACACAATAAAAACAAATGAAAGGAGAAACAAAAACACTAAGGCAAGAGAAAACAAGCCAAGATGCTACAAATGTAAATACTTCTCAGTCCTTCTGCAGTATTCTTCATGTGTATTTGCAGTGGTTCAACTGCATTGCTCTGTTCATTAAAATCATACGGGGTTTACAAAGAGCTTAAGCCCAGCAGAAACATCCCCAAATTATTCTAATCTGTGGTATAGAGCACACTGCAGAGATGCAGAGAGTTAAGGATGGTTTGTGCAATGCACATTAATAGCAGTAAAAGCCCATACAATTTAGAGCATGATGTTTTAATTAACAGAAATAATGTACTTATACATGAAGGTCCCCAGCAATAAAACTTCATATATAAAATACTTCATATTTTCAGGGTGTTTTTCAGATATTCATTATAAACAATTATTAAATTGACTTTTACCAGGAAAAAAAAATCCAAGATCTCCTAAATCCCAAAACTGTCTTCTGAGCTTTCAGTGCAAAAATATTGGTGAAAATTTAAAACACTAATTTTTCAAGCCAAACATATCAATCTCTTTTGATTTTGCATTTTTGGCTCTTTGCATTGTGCTTGGCTGATTCACTCAACCAAGTTTCCAAATCTTAATTCTGTGCAGACTGTGCTTTGAAAAAACAAGATCCATCTGGTAGATTCAGACCACAACACCAGAAAAAGGATTAAATCACATGATATTTTTATCATTTTCATTCCTAATCTTAGGAAGAACCCAGAACTTCAGTTGTGATGAGTAAAAAGTTTTCCGTTTTCACGGAAGAAGTTAAATGCCCACTTGACAGGTATCACTGTGCTGGCTATCAGCTAAGACTCTCCAGAGCTTGTAACCACTCTTAATAGCCAGCCTAGGGAGGCAGACTCAATAGCAAAGTGTTGCATCAAACTTGACTTCAAGTAATCGGAAGCCAAATAAGAACAAAACACTATTACGCTGTCCAAGAAGTAAGCAAACAACCTGAGAGTTCCCTCACCGAGTTCAAATGCAGACTAGGCTTGCTTTTAACAGTGGATGAAAACCAACAGTCAGGCATGTAGATTTGGTAACTGTAAAACCTTTAAATCTCTGTAGGCTGCATGGCCTTTCCCCATACAGTGAATTCCAAGAGTAGCCTGAACCAAAAAAAGCATTTCTTACCTGGAGAACTGAAGGGGAGTTACCATTACCGTCAAAAGTATTGTTAAGCTGACACACATGTAAAAGAGCTGCATTTCATCCAGTAGAAATAGGGGGGGATGTGTGCAACTAGTATATCAACATAGTATAATGTGTTCAAAATAACAAGCAGCTACCAGCTGATCGCCCAGAGATAAATACTTCTGAATTCAGTGGTCATTCAGTGTCTGCAGGACCTCTGAGGACATCCAGAAGTTTTGATATCTCCAAGCCTGTCTGCCTGTGTGAGAAAAAAAAAACAACACACACACAAAAAAACTGGGTGAGCATTACTTTGCCAAAGAGTTTCCTATTCAAACATGATGCATGTAATTAAGGCAATTTGCTTCAAATTTCCATGTCCTCAAGACTGAGGTTAGAAACATACGTATCTATCACAACCTGATATGTTCAAAGAAAGAAGAAACACAGGGCTGAACTCTTTGCACAGTGGCTATTTTTAACTAGAGAATAACTCAAAATACAAAGGAAGGAGACAAGAAAAGCAAATCATACAGGGACTGTCAAGAGCATGTCAAAGTTGAAATGTCTATGACAAGAAAATCAGCATGAGGCTTTATTATTTCATACCCTTCATCTTCAAGACTTAACAGCCATAAAAATAATTCTTAAATATGTGATTCATATGTTAGCTAAAGATTAATTGTCTTTGTTTATAAAAAATCAAAGAAAAGCTCACTGATAACTTCCCATGGATGGCAACAGTCCCTGGAACAGATTTTTAGTGATGGGAATTTTTGGGAAGACTTAATAAATCTGGTCCTGTTGCTGTTGGCTTCAAATTTCAAGGACCAGATGACACCCTGCTGCAAATAATCTTTTAGATTCAGTTGGTGTTTAATTAATTAGACTGGAGATAATGTAAGCTTTTGGTTAATGGTATCATATAGCTCTACTGTATGACTTCTTTGCTCTTAAAATTTCCTTGACTTGAGGGTAATTTTGGTTAAACAACGGTTAGCCAGGCTATTGAGGAAGTCCAGATGGCTGCTTTATTTGATGGCTGTTTTTTTGAGATGCCATATTGGTACTAAAATATAGTGGCAGTAGTTGCAAGAGCAAATTTTCTCTTCTGAAGGTGATGTTCTGTTTTACGGTCAGGGAATGTTCTAAACTGCAGACATTTGAGAGTACAAAACCAGTTTAAATGTGGTTTAAATCTCAAATTTTCTTGTAATCCAGTGGAGTCAATTATTGCATTAATTTCATTAGAAGAAAAAAGTGCAGAGGATCAAAAAGCTGGATCCAATATCTCACCCTTTATTCAAGGTTGAGTACATCTCCAGCAAACTAACAAACCTCTGGATATCTAAAACATTTGAAACTTAAAGTAGTAAGGGAAGCTTTTGTTTTAACACTAGTTGTTCTTCCCTTTCTCTTTGGGTAGAGAAACATTTTTGTTATGCTGCCCCTTCTTCAACAGTCTCTTCTGTTGGTAATGAAGGCGGCATTAATTGTCCTCCTTCAAAACAGTTAGCCAAAACGATCTGCTGAAGCTGTTGCTGTTGATATCTCTGATGAATATGAACGATTTTTCTTGAAGACAAAATAAGACAAATACCCAGAGAGTGGGGAAAAAACAACAGCAAAGATAAATATGCTGTTTCTGTTACTTAAGACCTTTGCTCAAAGTATCTGTGTAAGTGGGAAATGGGTTCTCTACACATCCTTATCAGCTGCCCAGAGCCAGGTAAACATACATTGCTGTCAGGCTATTTAAGACATAACTGCCTCCCTGATCACAGGCAGAGAACAGCAAAGACAAAGATACACTCCCTTTTGGTCAAAGCAGATTCTTTTATTTAGTAAAAGGCAAAGAAGGAAGAAAGTAAATAGACTTGGAAACAAAAAGAGCACACAACGAGAGGTGTGCAGCAGCGGGAAGAAAAATTATGCTCCAGGTGAGAAATACTAATTTTATCTTTGTGGCACACTTTGGTCAAGGTTTCTCTGAAGGTCAGAGAAATAAAGGCTGAGTGATACTCTGGTGGATGCTGGGTCTCAAAAGCCTGAAAGGCAGAGAAGGTGAAGAAGGTTATTTTTTTCTGCCCATTTGTTCTGTTGGTCTCAACATCAAATTAAAAAAAAATCTCAGAAGTGTGTTCTCCATCTTCCACTCAGATCATGTTTCTTTCTGATACATCTGTTTAGTTCAGTGACTGTTGGTGATTTATCAGCAGGGCCTAAGCCAAGTGATGAAATGGTACCAGCACATTTAATGTTTGTGTCCATTTTTCCATCCGTAATTTTAAGCCAACTTTATAAATGATTTATATACATATATATATGTATATCCGGGACAACATAAAGTGCTAAGTCTGTGCTCCACATCCACCCTTGAGAATAGATACATTTCCTTTTGCAACTCTTACAGGAAGCTTTTACATTTTAAACCTCATTTCTTTCTTTATACTCTTTATGCTAAAAAATAAAATGTAAGTGATGCAATGCATTTAACCTGTGCAACTCCAGCTATTGATTTAGCACCCAGAAGGAATTGATCACCAGATTTGTATCCTCTCCTCCATTAAATTAACTAGTCTTCCATGACCATAGTCACTGGAGACAAGCCTATATAAAGAAATATATTTTCTATTAATTCCATATAGAAAAATCAATATAGTGTCCCAGAACTTAATGTTAAAGTTCATGTTACTCAAATTTATACCAAATCCCATTACTTTATATGCTGTGACAGTATTTTATCTTGCACTCTCTGGTGGAATGAAGAGAACAGAAGCTGAATGGTTCCTGAACCAGGCAGATATTAAATGTTCCCTCAGCTCCTGAAGCAGTTCTGTTCTTATGGTTCTCTGCCATTTTCTCTGACTTACTGGGGGATGTCTGTGGGATGCTGGTGTACAGCTGGAGTACCTCATCCCATGCATCAGAAACACCATAGCACAAAGTCCAGAAATGCACATTTCATTCATCATAACAATAACTGGATGTGTCAGTGGAGATATAAATACAAATGACCTTAGATAATATTGGAAGGGTCTCCGGGACTCACTGACATTATTAACTGTCATGATATTTATGGCTGCTTTGCTGTAATGAAAAGTAAGATATTTTCTTGACTACATTTCTTATTAAGAGTTTAGCAGCCTAATATATGGAAACCATGTTTGAAAGTAATGCAACTGAAGTTTTTGTTTTGGTAATGCTGATGATACATTAGGTGTAAACAACATTGCATAGAATTATTCTAAACTCTAACCAAGGAGAATAATTTTTCTGTGCTTCAGTTATGCAACTACTTCTCCATAACGTCTTCAGTGACAGTTAGCAATTTTCTGAGCTAGCAATGGATAGCTCTACAATCATATTGCAGACATCTGGGCTGTCCACAGATTTTCCATTTCACATGTCAGCTGTCTGAAGCAGTGAGGTAGGTTCCCCTGCAGCCCAGCAGCCAGATTTTGCTGCTGTGGCCTCCAGCAGGTTCAGAAATGTGAACAGGGTTGAACTGCAGCTGCCCACACTTAGATTAACTTAAAGGCATCACAAAACTGGAGACCGAGGAGCCTAGTGATGGCACTACTTGAGGGCTATGCTAAGTATCCTGTCTCATTAGACTTGCTTTCTGTAGACCTCTCTCTATTCTTGCCCTTTTTGCTTCTTTCCCAGTAGCCCTTAAGCAGGATGTCAAAACAAACAGTACTCAAGTGGGAGACAAACATTTGATTGTGTGATGTTAAAGTGAGTTTCTGATCAGGCTAAACTATCCCTCAATACTCCAGAATGCATCTCAGTTCATCTGGGGAAAAATCTTACATGAAAATGAAATAGCAACCTAAGTCTACAGAGAGCTGCTAAATCACTTCCATATTGCAGCTGATATTACTGTCTTTAGAAAGCTCCACAGAGGACTGCAGACAAGTACAAGGAAAGTAAGCTGAGGCATAAACATTAGGTTATTCACGTAGAAGGCTAAGGTCATGCTGAAGTGTTTTCCTATTTTTATGTTTTTCATGTTCTGTGAAAAATCAATATTCCTCTCAGATATGTTATATCGTACATTGAGCTGAATAGCAGTAGCTTTGCACTGCATGTCCCTGACAATCTTTGAAGCTGCTGAGACTTGGATAGAATTCACAATAATGATGGATTCCACTAGAAAGGCTGAGTTAGAAACTTCAAACCAGATCTACTTCCTTCAGTTGCAAGCAGGATTTACTCCTTTCATTATTATTATTTTTTTTTTTTTCAGGGCTAGGGTCAGCCCTTTACAAGGACAACAAATTGGACCAGTTGAGGCATCATGTTCTGACCAGGCACTAGCAAGTGAGCTGACTGCTGCAGTGGAGGTGGAGAACATTTGAGAGATCAGATTGACCTTGTGAAGACTGAGTGACTCGCATCATCAGAAAAGAGAGTGGTTCTTATCAAGACAAAGAGCATTCCTGCTGTATGCATGACAGAAAAGCAACAAGACAGAAAAGAAAAGAATTGTTTGCTTGCATATGCAAGTTGCCAGCAGTCTGTACTGCTATTCAGCATATAGAATCCATGACCAAGCTGACATTTCCTTTGTATGTTGCAGTACAATCCCCAAGTCCCACTGAAAACAAGAGAAAAAGGGTGTAGTTTTCACATTATATGTCAAAACCGTCCAGAAAACATCACCTTTCCTTCCTAATCATTTATTCTGTTTCCCCTGATCATTATGCAATACGTGACAAGAACAAGAGCTTAGAGGGAAAGCATATTCTTAACCAAATAAAACTTATTAGATTTTGAAATCTTATGTCTCTTCCTTCCAAATAAGGACACAAAAGAAAAGACAATTTCCAGAAACTGAAAATCCTCAAAAACTAGATCATATTTGCCTAACTTTATACTTTGTTTTCCTTTTTCACTAGAAATAAAGCTATTTCTTCAAATGAAAAGAAATTTTTAAACAAAAAGCAAAGCAAAAGGTACCTCTAAAGTGTAGGAAAATCTGTGATTGTTTATTGTGTTAAAATCAAGCTATGGATAATTTCCACATCGGCTTATTGAAAGAACTAGCATGTAAAATTGAAGGCAAGGTGCCTCAAGATCAGTTGTAATTTTGTCATAAAGTGGGACTTTTCAGATGAAAGCCACAGTGAAGTGAATGTCTCTTGACAGACAGATCAGCCAGGGAATGACTATGAACAGTGATGTGATGCTACTGTGAGAAAAGTTGATGCAAACCTGATGGACTGTTCTACAACCCACATGTATGATGGTCTACAGAGACACTGTCTAGACTCTTATACACCAGGCATCTACCAAACGGTTGCCTATGCTGGAAATGGACTCAGTGACTTAAGGAAATCCAATTCCAGAGTAACATAGTAAAATTTATCAATTTAATTTTCATATGAAAAATGTGTTAACCTCATCTCTTTCCTGGAACAGGTTAAATTTCAACAAAATCAGTATTTTCTTATCTACAAATATCCCCAAATCCCTGCTCAACTCTCATACAAGCCTCTCAGATACTATTGTCCTTTGAAGCTTAGTTAGGCATCATACCATGTCTTCAGTAACTCAGTCTCAGTTGATTCATCTTTCTTATTATGTGGGAAAGTGAGCCTGAAGAACAAGAAAGGGATCTAAAAAAGCATAGTACCTTATTAATTATACAGGGACATCAACAGACCAGAAGGTAAAAGAATTTTCTTGCAGTCCTTGCAGCAATGAAATACAAATGACTAATGCATGTGTTACCATGAAATTTTACCTCTGATTTTCTGTTCTGAAAAACAATCTATGGTTTAACCTTCTATTCAGAGCTCTTGGCAACTGTGTTATACCCTGACTTGTGTAATACCCACTTGGGTAATACCCTGACTGAAGATACAGGGAGATAAGTGTGCTCTACACAATCACAGCTACTGCAAGCACAGCTGACAGCACAGAGACTGAATTTGTTGTAGAAATTCATTCCTCGTGATCAGTTATTCAGAATTTTGGCCACCATTTGGAGATGAAGTTTTTACACATTAGGTCTGCCTGCCTGGCCATCCAAGACTGACAGACTGTGGGTAGTTTCAGCCAAAATGATTCTTTTGTCATTGCTGAAATCATGGTGAAGGGAAAATATATTACACTGGCTTTATTGTAAAAGATCCTGGTCTTCATTTCTCTGAACAGTGACCTTTCCCTACACTCTGGAGAAGCCATTTGCATCTGGGGACATAATAAACTCTTGTCAATGTCTTTTGTCATTTCTGTGAAAATCTCTCCAAATTTGATCATGCAATAAAGCTGCAGAAAAATGGAACTTACACATCACACATTGTCTAGAAACTACATAGTTAGCCACTCTAATCTCCAAAGATTGTACTCTCCTTAAGCTCTGGTCTAAAGCTCTGGAGCTCTGCCCACCACATTGGGGCGTGCTGAAATCTAGCATACCAGTTCTGTGCAGTTTAATTTTAAAAACAACTTATGAAACACAGTGTACATTTATTTTAATAATGCAGGTTATGTATGAACTACAAATTGGCAGGAATTAATTTACGAGGGGAAGTTGTTTATCAAATGTAAATATTCCTGATGACACTGCAATTTTGACAAAAGTTTGGGAAATTAACAAAAAAGGACTGCCAAGAACAAACAGATAAAGGTGGGCAGAAACAATCCATCGTAATAACAAATGAAATTAGATATTTAATACAGAAGGAGTTCATGAGAAATGGTCCTGTGACCTATAGCCATTAGTCTGGTACTTTTATGTAGCAAAATTAAGGCACTTTATTGGGAAATGTTAAGAAAAACACTAAAAAATAGGGGGAATAGCAGACCTGAGCTGAGATTTTAAAAATATTTTACCTTCATTATCCCCTCCTTTGGGACTGGCAAAATGACATAGTTGCAATTTCTGCATACATGGGTTTGCTTGCCTTATATGAAATATGTGTTCAAGTTAGGCTATGAAACTTGCAGGCATAATACTTATACAGTATCTTTTGCTTTGGAAACAGACTTCAGATAAATTAACCTGATCAAATTGAATTCAAGTGAATTCCTTCAACAGATATAAGGGTTAATCAGATGTGTTCACACATTGTTTTAGACAAGCAGGAACACATAGAGGAGAAAAAAGATCAGGGGGCCAATTTGAAGGAAACAAAATGAAGACCTTGCACCCTCTGCAGAAGGGCTTCCACACCCACTGCAGAAAATATCTCCCCCAGACCCTAAAATGCATCCAAGATTTCCACATCTGTTCATTCTCTGAAAGAAACCACCTGTGAAACACACTGGCCAACGATGGTCTCAGTGATGCTTATGTTGGTTCATATAAAGGATGAAGAACCAGGATCCACTGTGAGTCACCCATTAGCTAGAGGGTGGGCTGGCTCATCTAGAAAACCAACAGCCAGAACCAACTGGGAAGCTGCTGTGGTAGGGAAGCTGCTATGGCTGTCTTCTACAGAAAACTTACTGAGAGCTCAAGAACAAAACATTTCACTCTCTAGGAAGACTGGGAATTTCTGCAGAAGGCCCACTTGACCTAGTAAGGAACTTCTTAACAAACTACTGAAATTAAATGCAAGAAGAGAGCATGCAAGAAGTGGAAAGAAAGACAGGCAGCAGGAATATGAAAGCACTGCTTTTGCAGGGTTGAAAAAGTCCAAAGCCCAACTGGAGCAAAAGCTAGCTAAGGACGTCCAGGGCTATAAGAAGATATTTAAAAGGTATGATAGTTTCAAAGGAAGCTCTGGGAAGAGGTGCATCTGCTGCTGAATGGGGAGACAGCATGATGATGGATGACAGGAAAAGCTGAAGTGCTCGCTGCCTTTCTCGCCTCAATATTCACAGGCAAAGCTTGCTCCTGTACTTGTAGGTATACTAGCGCAGCCTAGAAGGAGGAAGACAACCATCAGTGTGTGAGGAATAGTGCGTGAAGAACAGTTTGGGAGGCTGTCATGTTGAGCTGCAATGACTAATCACATTATAGGTTGGTGAGTCTGGTTACCCCACATTAGTGGCATATTTTTCTCTCTTACTTTAGTCATTACTTCTGTAGACAATTTTATCTTCAAGAGGAGGAAAAGTGGAAAGGGAAAAAGATCAAGCAGCTGACAAGTGTTAGGTATACTGAGCTGTTCAAGTCTTGTTCCTGCATGTGGCATTCTCAGTGGGGACTGTGCATTTGTATGCCCGTGGTAACTGAGGGGCTGGGAGAGCACAGCTGCAGTGCTGTGGGTATGAAGAAATGCTCCTCTCTTCCCTTCTCTCTCTGTCTCTCTTGCTCACAACTCCCCCCTTCCCAAAATTAACATTTGAATTGAAAGTTCAGAAGGTGTCAGGGCTAACAGGGGTTACTCATGCAAATCAAAGGCCAAAGAAACACCTAGCAATCTGACCAGAGTCATAATGTCTGCATTAATAAAAAAAGCCAGTCAAACCCAATGATTAAGCCATTAGTTATGAAAGCTCTTCATGTTCTAGCGACTTCTTTTCTCTGCTTGGAGAGCAACATACTACTCTGAATCATAATGATGTAAAAAAAAAATTCTGAAATCCAGAGCTTTGTTGTAATTTGGCACCTGCAATGAGCAAGCTAGCAGCATGTTTCCTAATGATATGACACAGTGATTCTCCCCTTTTACCTTAAAAACCACACCACTGAAACATCCTATATACTGTTTCAAACTCCAGATGCTAATGGACCCTAGAGTTATTTTGGTAGGAAGCTGCTATCAGAGATGCTTCCTCTAAAGGAGAGAGGGAGGGAAAGCTCTGTGCAAGGGGATGTGAATGGTGATTTGCTATTTGACAGCTGATTATATGAAAATTTTTAGATAGAAACAATAAGACTTTCTGACCTACAATTTTTTCCTTTCACAAGAACACTTTCATTACAAGAGGAAAAAAAGTCCCATCCTACTTTATTGCAAGCTTAACTGTAAAGATATTTTTTGTATATTATATTATAGATATATTATCAGGGACTTCCCTGAGCCACAAATGTGTCTGTTTTTCCAATGCTGCTAGCTTGGTATCCTTCCTGGTTTGGTTTGATAATTCTTACCTCTACATAGTCAGTTTTACCACAACCATCACTGGGGGCTGGATGCTCAAGTGTTAGTCTGTATAGCTCCAGTGCTGTCAGCACAGGTAGAGTGATTAGGCCTGACCTACATCTATCCCAGGACAACTTCATTCTTTATGATCTAGAAGTTATAGCCTTTCTGTAATCAGTGTTTTAGGAGAGCAAATTTTGTCAAATTAACTTGAAGAAATTGCTAAGCTTGTATACATTTGTGTTTATGCTCTGCATTCTTGGTCCTTAAAAATCTGGAGATAACTCTCATAAGATGAAGAGATAACTGGCTATCAGACATCATTTAAAAGATACTTCAGAAAACAAGCCATATGGTAAGTTATCCAAAAGAAGGCTTTATACCAGGCAGAGGGATCAGGGGTGGAGATGCTTGCTAAGAGAGCTTTATTCCCACAGCTCACACCAGCCGGTGCAGAGCTGAGAGGATACTGATATTTAACACGATACTCTGCTCATCCCTCAGAGTCTTACCTAGGCAGCATCCAGCCCTGAAAGTGATGCACATCAGCTGTAACCACAGCAAGTGGGAATGTGGCTCATTTGATAAGAGCAAGTGAAATATTCTATAATCGTGATAAGAAAGCAGAGAATTCAAAGAGGTTTTAGCAGGAGAATTTCCAGCTCCGCATGATCAAGAAACACAAATGAGCTCCATGCTGATGACTTTCTACCTCACATCCCCTCATCCATGGTCAAATGCATTACCTTCAAGATCTTGGTAATTTTACAAACAATGGGACTGCAGTGATTTTTCAGACACTGTCATTTATATCAGATGATTACTTTGTTAAAAGATCCCATTTTCAAACTAAATGGATCCATTTAAAATGAACAAAGAAGTGAACAACAGAGAAAATATTCTGAAAGAGACCTGTTGTCAAGCAGAGCATTTCACAGTCTGTTGAGAAGACTTCAGATGATCTTTAAATAATGAACCAATAAAAATACAAATTGATATTTATGTTATCCCCAAGGGTACAGAAATGACATTAGTGCTAAGAATGTTTTATTATATTTTGTTTAGAAACTGAAAGGTGTCTGTGTACCTACTGCCAGTCAGCTCCCAGGAGAGCCTCAGGAGCACTTCTTGCTGACAAGTTGTGCTTACAGTAACAGAAACAGCTTACAGTTACAGAAACATTCAATCCTTTTCCCTGGTATTTAGCTTCCCACTATCTAACATACAGATACAAACAGAACTATGGAAAAATAATTATATTTAAATTGTCTTATCCAGGTGTGCTTATATACTCACATGAAATTCTTGTGTGAATTTATTCTTTGCAGAAAAAGAAGACTTACTGAAATGGATTTTTGATAGCATCTCAGTAAGCCTCATTATCTCCTCTTGTCATCAGCAACCTCATCTTGCAGTAGGGTAGCAGAAGTAACAGACTTTAAAATGATCATGAGAGGTGTGTAGTTGGGGTTGTGATGGAGAAAGGTGCCCCTAATTTTGGCTGGGCACACAGTAATAATCCCATCCAGACTGTTCTCTGAGAGAGAGTACAGACTGCCTAAATTTGGCAAATCTGTGGCCCTAAGATGCAACAGGACTCCAAATTCCAGTGAAAAAGCACCAGAAGCTGAGCTTAGATGCTCATAGAGCGGATCATTTACAGGGGATAGGCAGCGTAGCCACAGGCAGGCTGGAAACATTTCTGTCGAAGACACATGCAAGATTGCTGCTGAACTGTTATGTAGTTAATAATTTCCCTACACCCAGCTGCACTGTGCTTCTTTCAAATAAGCTGGAGAATGGTCAAACTTGATTGCAGGAATTTGCAAGAATAAAAATTCCCAAATCTAGAATTAGTTTAGAAATATCTAGGTTAAGTTTTGATTTTTTGATTTTTTTCCTGAGAGCTGACCTACCCTAAACCAAAAATCACTCAAATTTTAGAATTATTCATCATTCAGTAATAGACTATGAGTAGAATTTTCAAACAAACAAAGATACGGAAAAAAA
>VXAA01000510.1:130209-143000 GCA_013399115.1 Anseranas semipalmata
TTTTTTTCTCTTAAAGAAACACTGCTTGGAATCAGATGACAATGAAATAATTTTACCCTCTGGTGAAAAATAAACTCCACTTTCCAGGGATGTGAAGGATAAATATTTAAAAAATAATCCAAAAGATACAGGAAATAACCCAAAAGATAAATATACATATACTATATTTGTACATACACACACACACACAAGTATTAAAAACAAACAAACAAACAAAAAACTTGTGATTTTTAAGTTCAGCTCATGATTACTGAGTACTCGTGTTTGGTAACACTATTTTAAAAAAGTTCATTAAACAATTAAATGAACCAGTCATCCTTTTTACAGCTTTGTTTTGAGGTTGGATTTTTTGAATGAGGAAAACAAAATGAAAATCTGGGGGTTCAAAGAGAGAAAACATTTACTCGTAGCTAAGTGCTGTGCCCTAGTTAAATCTAATAAGAAAGAAACAGTCTGTTTTCCTTTTGCAGCAGCTGAAACATACTGAATTTAACTTTGAAATACTTTGCTCAAGGAAGCATATGCACATACTTTTTAAACTACTGTTGTTGATAGTTTGATCTATGAATTTAATATTGAACATATTTCAATGTTTCCATCTTAGGTCAAATAGCCACCTATTTGCATTTAAATGGATTACCAGCATATATTTCTTGTTAGTCTATGTGCTTTTCATGTAGCTGTTTGATATGAACATTTCTACTGATCCAGACAGGATTTTAGTAATCAGGGCAGGAGACAGGTTAATGTACTAAAAATTAGAGTTAATGCTGTTCCCATATATATTATCACATTGATGTCAAATTCTTCTAAGGAGTAACTTGTCTCAGCCCGTTCATCTCCTCTTGCACAGAAAGGAGGTTTGAAGGATGGGCTGCTGTAGCACCTTGTTATTACAGAGAGATGCCTGATAGAGATAGAGACCGGAATATCATGCTCCTCTGAAGTCGGCTCTAACCTTCTTGTCCTCCTGACTTTTGAACATCACAAATCACCTTCTTGCACCTCTGTGCTGCCAGAACAACTTACAACTACTTTAGAGAGTTGCATGAATTCCCAGTTAAACGTTAGACATCTTAACTAGGTTGTTACAGGAGCTCAGTGGCCAAGGCTGAAATGGGCCTTGTGGAAGCTGGTTCTGAACTGCCCAATTTTTATCCAGCAAAACAAAAACATCTCACACTGTTTTTGGCACACATATACACAATTGCTTGTCAGCCCAATGGTTTTATTTCAAACGCAGAAAGGAAATTTATGTTAGATATGAGTGGGAAAACAAACAAACAAACAAACAAACAACAACAAATTGAAAAAAACACCTTGGCTTTACTTATATTTAAGTTCTGTAAATAAATCAACCAGAAAGGCCGAGGACTCTCCATATTCAGAGGTTCATAGGAGCATGTTAGACACATGGATGTCTGAAGCGGAGGTGATGATGAGTGAACAGGGAGGCTGTGCTGAGGAGAGCTAACTCAGCCTAGGGGACTTCTCAGGGGTCTGTCCAGCATTATTCTCTAAGCTTTAATGGAATCTGCTCAAAACCACAAAAGCATGTTTGCTGATTGTTTGTGATAAATACACAGGGGTCACTCACACATTTCTTTAAACAGAAATGTGCATCACTGGAGAAGATTATAACATCTGGGGGAGTTTGGTGATGTTGTAGCCATTTCCCATCCCTGAGCTATGACCACCACCTAGATTCCCCCACCTGGAGAGAGCTGCTCTTGCAGGGGCTCACGACACCACAAAAAATTGCCAACAATTTGGCAAGTTCTTCCCTGCATCTGATTCTACTTGACCCACTTCTACAATTGGAGGGAATAGGAAGGATATTAAACGTAACATAAACACAACAACAGAAAAATCAGGGTGTGAGTAATCTCAGAGACATATTCACATCTCCAGCTGAGCAAAACTCAGTGGGAAATCTCTTGGCCAACACTCTGATATCTACAAGTTTACTTTGAAAAAGCTAAGTTGTCCAAGTCTTTATGCTATCCACTTTTTAAAAATCACCACCTGAAGGATTTATGGCAGGGTGCATAGGCAATTACATTGCTCTATTTGTTACTGTGGAAACACATTTTGTGACTGGCGAAAACTACGAGAAAGATATTGAATGAACTTCTGAGAAACAATATTTTAAAATTAAAGCCAAACACTGTTTTTAGCCACATCAGAGAGCTTTAGCCTCAAGCCAGTTGCAAAATGCAAGGGAGTCAGCAGGAAAGTTCCACTGAGTCTTGCTGGGATTGATTTTGTAGGACTAGCTCTGTGTCATAGGGTGGGAAAATAAAAGTAGAGTCAACTAATCAAACTAGTGCTCTTGCAGCTAGAGAGCTTTGCCCAGAAGTGGATGCAACAGAGAGTAAGAGCACTATGGTAATAACTCCTGCTCTCTTTGTGAATATTTTCCAAGCAATCCAGCTATATCACATCAAACCATCCAGATTTTGGTCCTTTAAGTACCTCTTTTAAATTTTAAGCTTTCCACCTGCCTTTAGTCATGCAGCACTATTGAACTTTCCAGAAGTTTACTGAAAGATATAAGGACAGATCTGTATATGCAGGTGGGTGACAGCAGCAGCTTTTGCTATCACTTTGGAATGCATTCAGGCAGACAACCTGAAAGCTACTGTTTCTGGCAATGAACACATTTGATTAGATGACTGTGAAGCTGACAGTACTTTGATTTATTCACAGACCACCTAAGTGACCTATACTAGGATTTCTTCTTAATTCCTGGGCAAAACAGAACTTGTTCAAAAAATCAATCCAACTTGTGATAACCCAAATACCAGTGACTAAAAATTGAATGGGCTCAATATTATTCAATAACCAAACAAGGGGTTTGGCTCAATAACCCCTAATCATCTCTTCCAGAGATTAGACTTGAAACAGTGCCTGACACAGTGGGATAATGACTTCCCTTTTTTAATTTTTAAAATAAAGTTATTATCTATCCCTCAGTTTCACTGAATGCACTAAAACAGAAAATGGGTTTTCCAAGATGAATATTGCTGAGACCTGGGGAAGTGGAGGATTCCAAAAGATCAAAAAAAAAAATTTAAAATTTATTTGTGGTAGTTCAGATTTAGTTTTCCATTATTTTGGTTACAGATTAATTAAACCACCAAGTAATAATAATAAAAAATCTTGATTATACAACTTTTTTTCCTTTTTGAGAATTTTAAGCTCTGAAGATGTTCAAAATTCCTCTACTCCTTCCTCTTCCCATCTGAATAAGTAGTAAGCTCCCTTTTCATCCCTGTGTTTATTCCCCCAAGTCATTCCTTCTGCAAAGAAATTCCCTACACATACCTTTACTGCCTGACGTACAGAACAGCAGCTTGCTTTAGGTCTTCACATTCTAACACATCTATTTCTTTGTGGGAAACTGTTTGCAGTCCATCTCCAAGACTGTAGAATACAGCCTGTACAGACACACAAAGACAGTAACATAACTACATTGCTCAGGTCATGTTTAGAGGAAGGAGATCTTAATAAAAGCACTTGAAAGAGCACATTTCCTTACGTACATGTGTGTGTAAATGTACATATGCATTTCCACAAAACCCAAAAATTGATAGAATATTGAATCAAAACCAACCCAAATGTTGCAACTTTCATGAATAAACTAAGGCAAGATAATTTGATCTCTCTCTTTTGTCATTAGGGAAGGAAAAAGAGGAAAGAAGGGCAGGTTTTGAAATGGGAAGAGAAGCTTTTCAGTATAGAAAAGATATTTTCAGATTTTGTGTCAAGCTTTTACAAGCCAATAGACCCATTTCTCAAATTAGCTTGGTCCCATGCAAATCGACTGTACAGAACTGCCTGTGAGATGAGATGTTTATGGAACCTCGCTCACCACTCAGTCATTTTCTCCTCTGCGAGTCCAGATGGTCTAGATGGGGTGTCTTCACTTGCCTGGAACCGAGGCAAAAGACATGCACTGTTCAACCAAACCAAACCAAACCAAACCAAACAGCTTTCCTACCAGTGTCACTAATAGCATCCAAGATCTATGACTCTCTGACACTATCGCTCTGGAATTCCCATTTCCATATCACCCTTAGTCTGTCCAGCCCTGAAATCCCACTGGAAATGCTGTCTCAGCAAGCAGGCTGAGAAAATCAGTGTGACGACACTTTGGCACATGCCAAGAGAGGACAACTTCCAACAGAGAGTCTGTACCTTCCATAGATAAAACTGAAGGACTGGGAGAAATTTGGTAATGCCTCCCCCAAATGCTAGGTTTTTCTTTTTTTATATTGAAGGTGGTTTAGAAATGGAAATTCTGCTGATTAGTCAAGAAATCCAAACACATTAAAATCATCGGGCAGGGAGGTGGGGGCAAGACAGGGAAAACAAAAACCTTCTGTTACTCAGAAAAAGCTATCCTTCATTTCTAGAGTGACTTCACAGTGAATAAAAAATGGGGAAAAGTAAAAGAAAAGAAAGAAAATGTGTTTGTTAAATAACCAGCATCTCTGTGTGGGATTCTTCCGGACCCTGGGGAAAAACACTGATTTATTTCCCACTGACCAGGCATGGGGTTTTATGGGGCACAGATTATGTAAATAAGAATATATATTTTGGGCAAATTATCCAGTCATTTGAACCAATTTATAGCAGTGAATTACTACCCTGTGAAAATTATTTTTGATTTACCCCAGTGTCTTTGGGAGGAGGACTAGGGCTTGCAGAAAACTGAAGCACTTGGTTCCAGGTGTGATCTATGCAAAAGCAGCAGTTATAAAAGCTGAGATGTGTGCATGAAAGTGCCAGGTACTGTGAGTTTATTGCTAACCAAATCAGATATTCTCTGTCAAAAGTTCAAAAATTGACAATAACCTTAACGGTTGCATCTTTAAACTTATTTATAACTTACAGAGGGAGCATATAGTGTCTCGGTTTTGTCTCTCCATAAAGTTTACAGCCAGCAGGAGATAATAAAATCTAGACTGAGCTCACATTGCCGAGAGAAAAATCAAGACCTGTATGTGTCGGTGGCTGTCAGGTGAGATATTTTATACCTCATTAGTGTCAGAGCAGTTATTGCTTTTTCTTCCTTCACGAATAGACCATGTGATAGCATGCCTCTCTCTTACACTCCTAGCCAATTTATCACAGCAAACCTGGCTGTAACAGAAATAAGGTATTTCTTTCCATAAGCCTTTTCCTTTCAATACTTGCTTCTGATGAGGCATGCTACCCAACCAAGTCTAGACATCTATCAATCTGTTTCTCACACAGCTTTTTCCCTGGTATCTGGGTGTGGGAAACTGCTCTGGTGTTCCCTTCCCCTCGGACCTCCACGCTGGTGCATGACATTTCATTCACAACTTCCTGGCCAGCTTTGGCAAATGCCCTCCCACGCCAGCATGGCTTGGGAAGGCTTCAGCTGGCCTTTCCTAGCAACCTCCTGAAGCTCCTGGGAAGAGCTGCGGCTCTGTGCATCCTCCCTTGGGAAAGTTATGGTCCTCAGAGTAATTTAAAACACCAAGGATTATTCAGGATAGCAGGTCAATGTCTCCCCAGCCGAGAATGCTCTCCTGATGGGAGGTGGACACACCTGTTCTTTCCTGAGGTCTGAACCAGAATGTTTTTTACTTAGATTTTGGCCAGGGGAACGTTGCATTCATCTGTTTGTGCTGAGATAGTTCACATCTCATGGATGCCCCAGACTTCTCATGTAGTCCAGGGGGAGGTGTAGGGAAAAATAATGTTCATTGGTTTGGGCAACAGACAAAGCAAAACGGAGTAGGATACTATAGCCCAATAGTTGGAAAGCAAAGCACACAGCTACATCTAGTCCCTGTTCCCAGAACAGTTGATGCGCTTTACAATAAATACTCATTATTTTAAATCCATACTGAGTACTCCTGAGGCGCATGGCAACTGCTAGAGTTATTTTTGGAAAATTGACTATTCCTTTCACTCTGTGTTACTATTTGTGGGAAAATCTAATCAGCTAAAGAACCACAGCTAAATATTGTTTTCCTTTTTTTAAAAAGCACAGTTATTATTACACTGGGTTTTGAGTGGAGGGCATGAAGTTGTGTAAGCTTTAATTAATCCACTGAACCATCAGCTTATTCTCCACTGCAAATACTGCCATCTGCTACCAGTCCATGCATTGATAATTAGTCTGCTACAAGTTTGCTTCCCTGACACTATCTGATTAGAACAATATGCGACATAATGCATTATTGTTCTATTAAGTGTGATCTGTTTGAAAGCAGTGGAGAATGCACTAATACTGTTTTATTTCTGTGACTCATACCTCAACCGATACCCATCAAAAACATGACAAAACACTTCACTGAAGAATGAGGGAAAACAAACAAACAAAAAACATATGAAAATCATGTCAATAAACTTAAGCACAAGCGCTGTTTACTTCAGAACAGCTTGCAAACAAGTATAAATCTGAGCAAGAAAATTCACAAACATTGTTCTCAAGAGGAAGCATGGATCAACATCAACAATCTACATATGATAAATGCCCCTCCAGAGAAGTATGGAGAAAAACAGTTTATTATCAAACCTCGGGGGTTTAGTAAATCACTGGAAGGTAGAGTAAGGAGAGAGGGAGAACAAGGCATCATGTCATCTTTATTCACTACTGTAAGATGTGGCTGCTTCCAAGATTACCTCTGAATGAAGCTTGGGATTCAAGTGAGAGAGGAAGATGTAACAGAGGGGAACTGAAATGAAGCCAAAATTTCAGCACTGTCAGACCTTGTGGCTATAATACAGTCTCTCAATATTTGGCTGAGTGAAGCATTTTTTTACTTTCTCCAGCTCTTCACCTCAGGTGATTACAAAAGCCTCTGATTTTATTTTGCAGGAGATTCCCAACCCAGCCTGGGGCAGAAGAAAGGTTAGCAATGTGAGCCCCAAGTGCATGGAAACCACAACAAGCATATAAAAAGTCCAAGCTTAGTAGCCTGGAAACCTCACACATCATCATTGTTATTTCAAAACAGAGAGGTCATGATTCGTTTGACCAATTTTACATAACAACACAGTAAGTATCTGTATTTGAGCTAATTCTCTCCACTCCTTTTATAGTCAAAAGAATCCTGCCCCTTCTGCTGGCAACACAGATGTTTTCCACCACATTTATCTAGAATCATTTGCGAAATCACTGCCAATTCAATTGCACAGACTGAAGACTACTATTTGCAAGTTTAGTTTCAGTTCTGGATCAGGCTTTCTTAATGTTAAGAGCTCTTTGCTCTCAGCAGGCTGCTTCACAGTTACAGCTAAAGACAGTTTTTAACCAGAAGCCCTACTGCTGGTAGGTACAAGGTCCTTCTGCAGGAGCAGAAGGGCACTGAACGCTCTTAGGGACCCTGTGTAGCAACCCCAGAGAATTGCTTTGAGTCCTGTGCCACCACAGTGCCACAGCTTGTCATACCCTCACCCTATGGCAGGCAACGCTCACAGTCTTTGCTGCATATTGCAAAGACTTCACCTGACTCTTCCAGTTGGTGCATTTTGCTGCTTCGTTTACAAGGTGGCCCTTCACTGGGGGCACTGAGAGGAATTCACTACTAGACCTGTACAGATTAGACCACTGAATCACAAGGGGTGAGCAGCCTTACCCAGGCCTGTCCTGCAAGCTGATGGCAGAGCTAGGGGTAGGTCTGAAAATCTCAAAGCAGGGTTGCTCTGCTTCCTAACAAGGAGCACTCCACACAACCTTATATTAGACCATGGGAAAAAATAAAATAAAATAAAATAAAATAAGCCTCTTTTCTGCTTTTGTTTTCTTTGGTAATTGAAGGGAAAAGGCAAGTGAGCTCAGCTTAAATATCCCCTCTTCGCCAGTTAAATATTTGTTCAGCAGTTCTCAGTCCTGCTTATATCTTCCTAAGTGATGCTGAATTTGGTATTCAACAAGTTTCCCTTCTATCCTCTTCAAACCCAAATTCCCCTTAGGCATCACTCTGCTTTTATTTGTTCCACCGCAAATAGCAGATGAGCTATTCAACATTTGTCAGGCTTGTTTGTTTATTTCTTTAACCATAGAGACATATGACATTCACCAGTGTCCAGGAAATGTCTCTGGGAGCTAGCAGTGTTAGAAAAACATTCTAGTGTTGTCTAGAATAATTGCAACTTCAGTTGTTTTTAATGACTGTGACCCAATCATGGAAATAAGTCTATAGGGTAACCCATGAGATTAGTGCTCGCACACTTACGCTGTCTTCTTCTCTGACTCTGCTTTCACTACGGCTCTCAGTCACTTCTCTTCCTATCCTTTTCTTTAGTCCAACAGCAAATCTAGAGCTCATCTATGTTTCTTTCTCTTCTCTCTTCTGCTGCTTGCTGATGATGCATCTACTTACTTCATGCACAGGCTCTGACCTCTCCAAACAGGCACTTTCGGTATCTTTGTCCAATTGAAACACTCTCAGACATCCTTCACTGTTTAAATCTCTCTAAAATAATAAAAAAAAAAAACATGACATGCAAACCGTGGAGCACCAAGTTCATGTAAGGATTAAGGATGAGCCTACAGATAATCCATGAAGAGTTACAGAGACCTCATTTAGATGTTTGAATAACCTCTCTTCGCTCTTTCAAGCAAAGAGTGAGATTCCATACTTAGGATCTAAGACAGAGATCATAGAAAGAAAATTTGAGTGTCCCAAATATCAGACTAACATTACAAAATACAAGATGTAGAAAGCACATTTCAGTCATCAGCAACTGTCCTTGGTAATTTCAAATAAAAAATAATATTTCAGTACTTTGTACCCCTGTATTATGATTTCAGTAGTAGAACACAGCCTTCAATGGCCTCTATTTTTTTTTTTTAATTCCAGAACATTTTCCAAAGTGAAAAATTCATCAAAACGTACCGTTGTATGAGCACTTCTACCAATAACAATTCTATGAAAAAATGTGGTTTTTTTTTTTGAAACATCTTTGTCCAAAGAAAAAACCTTTCCTTTTTTTTTTTTCTTTGATAAAAAATTTGCAACTAGCTCTGCTAAAACTAAAGCTCTTGGAGACAGGTTACACACCTTCATTTCTGTCTCTCTTTTATATTTGAAGCTATGCAGAACTGTGGTGATTTTTAAAGAGAAATAGCAATGCCTTTTGCTGATCCTTTGTACTTGATTTGATTGTGATTACTCACTAAATTTGACAATTCCACAAATATCAGAATTTCTCTAGTATTGGGAGAAAAAAATCCTTTGCCCCATGGTTTTTGTTCATATTAATTTTTTTTTTGTCTTGCAACAACAATAACTAAAATAAAAAGTTACAACTACAACTACATCTCTACTCTTGTGTCTAGTGTTTCTCTCCTGTCATCTCACTTAGACCCTCCAAATCACTTTTACAGATGATTGGCTCTGTTTTGACTAGACATAGGAATTTAGGTAGAATTTAGGCTGCCTAAATATAATCTGCATGGAGCTAGTGAGCATAATGCTGTCAACATAGTTACCCATATTGTTAGAGTGTCTAAGGCTCCACCTGGGACCAGGGTCCTACTTATGCCAGGCATTACATAAAGAGCAAGACGTAACCCCCCTAAGCTTGCATCTTAAAGAAGAATACAGTTCCTATGTAATTAAGTACTGGGATTAATTTGGTGATATCACTACTGGTATTTTGCTCTGAGACTACAAGCATTTTTCAGTGAGAAAGGTCACAAAGAAAGGCAAGATGACTCTACAAATAGAGCAGTTCTCTCTGTACCTACTCCCTTGTAATTAAGATGTTGATTTGGGGGGGAGGGAAAAACATAACACTTGGGAGTATTTTATTAATTATTTTTCAGCTTGAGTGCACAAGGTTAAATGTAGCCTCAGGCAGCTTTCATTGATGTGACTCACATCTCCACAATGTCAGAGCTCTTAGTGACACTAACAGGCTCATATTTTCTGAAGAACAAACCATCCTCTGGTGTATTAATTAAGCCCAAGCACATCCTGCAGAGAAGCAATACAAAAACATAAGAAGTTTTGCATGGTAAGTTTAATGCCTATAAAACACGTGGTTTGACAACTGCTGAGCATGAAATCTTTCATTAATCCACAGAATGTGGACAGCATGGATAAGAGCTGAGTGTTTCCCCACCGCAACCATGTCTTCAGTGAGCACAGGTCTTGAGAGTAAGTCAGCACTGGCTTCCTCCACATGAAGACAGCCAAGAGCTGACCTGCTTATTTCCAATCACAGCAGTGTTGTCTATTAATTTTCATATGTAGCCAAATGGGAGTTTGGGGCACTTGTAAACATTCCACTGGAGCTGTTTTACAGAAAAATACAGATACATATTTTTGAAATTGCCGTTATTATTTTGTCCACATTTGCTAACCACATAAAGGATATTTTCTTTGGGAAAGGAAACGAAAAGGGAAAGGGAAAGGGAAAGGGAAAACTCAAAACAATTCATGCTTTCATGTGGTAATGCTACTCAAGTGCCTCAGAAGAACTGTAGTTCAGTTACTGCCCATCTTCAGTTCCCTCCTCAGTCCAGTCTATACCCAGAGCTACCACAGCTGCTATATGACCCCAGCCCATGTTCATGAGCTCTCATGAGTCCCGTCCTGTGCCTCCTGGAGGATAGAACATAGACTGTCATGGAGGATTCAGTCCACCAAAGGAAATTTTATAAAGGGAAACAAACTTTTCCAGTTGCAAAAAAAAAAAAAGCTCAGCAACAACATCTGTTATCTGCCAGGTTTGCCATACACAGGCTCACAAGCCAATAATTCTAAAATCAAGGTATCATAGTAAATAAACACATCTAGAAATTGTGTTGAACAAAGTATGAACAAAAAGACTTAACGTGTTAAAATTCAATTTGCTAAAGAATGAAATTCCTTGCATAAGAAATGTATTTTTGACAATTTCTAAAGAGACTTTCAGAAAGAACAGATAACAGTAGCTTTGTTCCCTCTGTAACCTTCCTTTCTTTTAGAGTTCTGAAAAGCACACCATTTTTGATATTTTGTAAATTTAAATTCAGAAATTGCCCATTTTCCATATTTTTAGCACTAAATTATAAAGTTTCCTTCCCCTTGCCCCAGTGCAAAATTTGACACTGCTGGAGAAGTTTGGAAATTGGACTATCAGAGGGCTGCATTTCACAATTCTGTTTTTGCATTTGCATTTCAAAAGCTGAAGACAGTCTGAAAAGTTACAGAGAGGTGAAAAAATAAAAGCAAGCTAGGATAGTTAAAACCAAATCTAAACTTCTATGGCTTGTATGAATATTTAGTAAGCAGCGTTTCTCCTGATAGCCTGAAATTCTTAAAAAATTGATATTGTGAAGGAAAAAGACAACATAACCTGATACTTCAGAAAGACCTCTCAGATATCTCAGGTGGTTACTTCCTCAACTGGTTTGTAGCTTAAAGGGTTCAATTTAATCTGGCAGAAACAAGCATATTATGGGATCAGGAACACAGATCACTGCTGGCATGGACAGCTAAAAGCGGTTTCACCGAGGTTCTGCAGGCACCTTCAGTGTTCATTCAAGGTGTCCCAAACTGATATGCTCTTCAACCACCTATTGAAACTGAACAAAATGCTAAGAATATTTTTCCATCTAGGTTCCCAATCACAAAGAGCCTAAAATATAAAGAACCTCTTCTTCACACAGACTTGTTTCACCTAATTCACTGATCACTTGAGTGCTTAGCATGAACTTGTGAGAGGAGGGTGAAACATGCTCTCCAGCCCAACTTTTGCTCAGACTTCTGAGTAAGCTGCATTTTTGATCTGACCCCACATAAAAATGTTCTTATGTCCCTGGGTTCAGTGCCTAATAACACAAGCAGGTTTGCCTATAGTATGTAGGACTGAAGCCCTAGACACTATTCTATAACCATTTTCAAGTTTTGATGATTGAATCTAAAGTTTTTGCTACGACATTTACAACTTCTACTGGAGTATGCAGTCATCATCCTGATTTGCAAGCAAACCACACAGAACTAGATCTTGGTTATGCTGAATGGTTTCATGTTTAAATTATGTGGTGAGATTACTTTTTGCAAGTAGGATAGGATGGTTAGAAATTAAAAAAAAAAAAAAATCCCATTCCATATACTATTACAAGTCTCACATTTTTATGGACAAAAATATAGGTCAGACCTTTGATCTGATTTGCTTAGATAATTGAAACAGATATTTATTTCATTTCAGATAAAATCCAAACCAGATGTCAGTAAGAAATATGTAGGTTTTGTAGAATATATGTGTATACAGTGATGTAATTGAGAGCCATATAGAGATAAAAAGTGTAACTTTTGAAAAAGCTGGATGGATGTAGTGTAGTATAAATACCATAAACATCTGTAAAAACTCACAGGGCAGGATCCTACAGGAAATCTCTCTACTTCTGTATCTCTGCAGAGAAAGTCAAATTCATTCCAGCTCTTTCACATACTTCATAGCAGCTCCCTCAAGTGGCCATAGAGCAGAGCGTATCACTGCAACCCGCAGCAAAGCCACCCACAGGTACCATGTGGGTCTCGTTACCCTTAGAGATCTGCTTTCCATCACATCTACATGGTTAGGACAGTTGCAAACACATTTTGAAATGTTTTGGGTGCAAAGTTCGGTAGGATGGGCAATTGCAGGTATAAAATATGGAACAATACAGAAAAAAATATGGAACAAGAATAGGAGGAACAGATGGGAGAATATGTATCAGAAAACAGATGAATGGATTGACTTCTACTAGTTGTTTAAAATGTTTGCTAAAGGCTATTAAAGGCTACAGATAGATTCCCCCCCCCCCCCCCAAC
>VXAA01000510.1:143374-192087 GCA_013399115.1 Anseranas semipalmata
CCCCTTTTTTTTTTTGAGAGAGAGATGTTGGAGAAGGTTACTCCACTCCTCCAAAAACTCCTACTTTTTCTGTCTTGTTTTCAAATATGTTGTGTGCTCACTCTGCTAGCTTTGGCTCCTGGAAGGAGCCAATAAATAATAACTAATCTGCAGTTCAAAAAAAAAAAAAAAAAAAGAATTTTACAGATTGATTTGTGGAGGGAAAAGATTAAAAATTCAGAGCCCTGGGAAATATAAGCATTGTTCTAAAAACAAAAGAAAGAATATTCTTCACACATAGTAATTATCTTTGCTTCATTAAAGTCAAAGCAACTATGACAATTTTTATGTGTTGAAGAGGTGATTTGTCTACCACTAGGAAGCACAAGTTCCCCTTTATTTTTGCCCTATTTTTTTTAGTATCTCAAGTAGAATCATCTCTCCTCCTGGGTGACTTCCAATTAATCTAGTCCCCTCAATGATTATTTTTTCCTGACAAGCAAAGCTCTGTGTAGTCACATGTAAATTGCCTCAGGTTCCTAAGCTAACTTTGGCTGACTTTAAGTCAGTAGTTTTCAGTCTTTCCTGACTTGTAAACTCCTAAAATTTTCCAACATAGATGCAACCTCCCTCCTCTCCCTGGAAAGCAAACTTAGTCTCCTAACAATAGTTTTTTCTCAGCTGTGTTACATAGATTCCTTTGTCCACATGTTGAAACCCATTGCTATGTGCCATCTGGCAGTCTGTAGCATAAACATCTCAGTTCTGTGAAAATGAACTCCCAGTTTTGGGTCTTTGAAAAATACATCTGGATCTACCTCCTGAAACATGAATTTATTGTATTTTCAAGCCTCGGAGCCTTATTATGGCAGCATAAACCCGTTACATCAACAGAACTGACAGAGCTGTTCATGTGTAAAAACAGATACAAATTAATCCCTTTGTTCCCACAGTCCTCATTGTCAAATATATTCTCAGTGCAATCAGAAGTTAGGCTACATTAGCAACTTCAGACCATGACTTCATTTCCCACACACTAATCAGATACTGAGTCTATTTGGCAGACATTTTGTGTAATGTAAAACACAAACACAGAGCTGAATATTCTCAACAATTCCACCTTAAGACCTCATTTACTTGTTAGCTTTCTTGTATAATATTGTGTATTACTTTCTCCACTTCTGTTCTTGTAGCAGTATATAATAACGTATTTTTTGTAAATAGACACCATTTTCTCATTCAGTATAGGAATAAGCTATGCATTTTTGAAAAGCATTGCCACTCTAGTATGTGTGTTTTTCACCAAAGGGAGAAACAAACCACCCTTTTTTTGTTTGTTCACTTGTGGTCCATATCCAACAGAGCACTTAGCCACATGTTTGCATTTAACCCTGGACTGGGGGTCTGGCTATTGAATAGCACATAACCATGCACAGCTGCACCAGGAAAGGTACATTATCCAGCACCACTGTAAGTTAATCAAAGATAGATAGTTAAATAGCTGATTTAGACAACTGGAATATGACAATTATTGGATAAAATGGAAATATCCTTTATGTGATTATCATATAGAAATCCAGAGGCTAATGGGCCCAGGGACTCTGTTCATAATGGAGGTATGTAACAGGCAAAAGGATAGCCTCAAAGCATGACAGGATAACAGAAAATTGCTTCACGTATGGCACTTCTTATATTCCCTGCTTATCACATTTTAGAAATTAAAGCATTTGATGAAAACCACTGCACTATAAATTGGTGCCTTCAACATCTAGCTTTTTACATTCACAGTACGACCTGCTCATTATATCCCATTAAAAGGGTAAACACAACAAGATAATGGATTCATTTTGGTAGCAGCTATACACTTTGATTTTTATTATTTCTACTTTGCTAGCAGAATAGACTCACGTTGAAAAATCCAAGAGCTCTTTTCAGTTGCTAATCTGTGAATGGCTAGACCCTCGCGTTCTGGGATTAATATTAAAAAATAACAGAGAAATTGCTCACTAGACAAGCAGGCATTAGTCATAGATGTTTTGTTTATTTGTTTGTGTTTTAGGTTTTTGATTTTTTTTTTTTGCAAAGTTTAGTTTTGCTCACTGAATATGTTTTTCTACTTTGTTTTTCAGATTATCTCAATCTAAGCCTCTAAAGTTGAACACTCCTGAAGCTGGTGATCTGAATTTACATTGAAATTTATACCCAATCCTTGTCAACAGCCCAGATCCATTTTCAATGTGAACTAAAAGCACTGGTTTTCTATCTTGGTGATTTAAATGCATCAATGAGTAATCATACTTCTGGTCCATGTGCACAAATTTGTATATACTGCATTAGGATTTATCAAGCTCATCCTTCGTGTTCATGTGTATTCTAATGCAGGAAATACAAAATAAACAAAATGCTGAGGATCTACCTGGTAGTTTTTCTGGCCCTTAAAATTAAAAACTCTTTTTAAGGTAGAGCCTCTCCTCAGCATTCCATCAAAGGAAACAAAAGAAAGAAGCAAGGGAGAGAGAAAAAGCACCTTTTAAGGCTCCTGAAGCTTTTAATTGAATCAATGATTCAGGAAATCTCATTCTCCCTTCTGCTTGCTCTGAAATGAAGGACAGACAATGAGCAGATTTCCGTCAGTTAAACAGATACTTTTTGCATGCAGACATTTTTGTGTATAGTGGTAGCTTTGACATTACAATTAGCTTTGTGTGATCTGATGCTAAAGGTATCAGTATAGGATTCACTAAACGTCTTTCCTATTAAAAAATTGAAGACATTCTTTTAACTAAAAAAGACACCCATAAAATTAGCCTTGTAATGATATTTCAGTTATCACAGGATTGCACTGGCTGTAAGGTTTTAATTGGTCAAAACCCAGTATTTCAAAGTTGTCAAAATTATTTGCATTAATTGCCAGTTTGGACAGAGCAATAAAGCTTCTGTACTAGCACATTGTGTACCCACTTGTGATTAATGGTATGGTTAAGCTTCGTATGTCTTCCTGTAATATGATTAAGAGGAATAGGCTATTAGATAAAGTTCAGAACAAAGATAAATGCACCTTTTTAGTGAAACTTCAAGTCTTAGCATAATTATTTATTTAAAAGGCACTGGGAAAAAATACTCTTCAGACCAGCTCTTCAGATGATGCATATCAGTCTAAATCCACGTTTAGGTTGATTTACATCATAGCAGAATACGGCTTCATTTTTCATACTTACAGTAGCAGCCAGTGCTAACCCTCTTTTCCTTTACATCTATGTAAATAAGATGCAGCTCCACCAATGCAGAGACTAACATTTTGTGTTTCACAGTACCTATATCTTTCCACAACAAAGCTGAACAATAAATTCTGCTAAAATTATCTTGCCTGTAATTTAAGTAGCTAATTAAACAGCAGTGGGTTTTGTATATATAAAGAGCAAGACGGGATGACCTTTGCAAACAGATATGGAAAATTTGCTCTTCTGGCCAGTGAAATTATTTCTTGGGGGAGGAAATAAGGAGGCACTTTCATATTTTGGCTTTTTTTTTTAAACCAACATTACATAGGTGGGTTGTTGAAGTTGCTGGAAAACAGCTCTAACTGATAAAATGATAAAAGCATTCTTGATCTCAAGCACAGTGCCTGTCGTACATCTCTGACCAGGGTTAACAGTAGTTCAGCGGAAGAGAATTTAGTTCACAACTCCTTTTTGGCAAACTAGATTCTCTTCTTCAGCCCCTGGTCTGCTGGATGCAGTACCCCTAGCCAGGTCCAGCAGGGAAAGCTTGCAAGAAGCTTTTAAATTTAAACCCTTCTGGTTGTTTAACCTGGCAAAAATGAAGGAATAATTATGTTAGAAAGACAGTATGACACTGGGAAAGCTCAAAAAGAAAAGCAGTGCTGTTTAGAGTGAAGGGCAGCTGGCTATGGGATAGCAATAAATATGCTTAGGCTAGAAAGGAGAAAACAAATAGGATTACAGAATGTGTTTTAACAGCAACGAGCAGGATTCTTCTGGTATTACAACCTTTTCACCTGAGACATGCTGATACTAAAATAGGAGGGACAGGATGAATGTGAAGGTAGTACCCCTACATTTTACATATGTAGTATGTCAATGCTTGCAGTATGTTACAGTAGGGCTATTGCTCTTCTGGATGTTTCCAGACACATTCCTTATTTCTGCCTAAAAGTTTTATGTGTTTGGATTTTGAATGTTAGCCTATGTGGTTGTGTGAGCAGAAATGTCTAGTTTCTCTCTCCAAAAGCCCCAGGTCCCCTTTGCCCATCCTTAGCCCTCCTTCATTTTATGTTTTTAAGAAAACAGGTTGTTATTTACTATGAGCATGTTCAGTGTCCCATCCACTAGGAATTTTCTCCTTATCAGCTGGAAACCACACAAATAACAACAATTAAAATAAAAGCAAAGCCACATAAAGATACTTGTTATCATTAGGGATGCACCAGGACATATTTTGTGCCATGTACTTAACATGCCATGGAATAGTGAAACTAGTAAATCCATGATCACAGTGTTCAGGTGGTTTTTCCTCTGCTGTTCGGAAAATATTTTTACTAATATAGTCACAAATTAAATTTTCAAAGCTGCAGGAAGGTACTAATAGCAATAGTAAGCTCATAGTCTTTAAATAGGTTTTTCAAATTGTTACACTGCAGCACACGCTATGTATTGTAATCTGAAAAAGTGAATTATTTATGTTGGTTTTTTTGTTTTTTTTTTTCATAACATGGTGACTCCACCACCTCCCTGGGCAGCCTGTTCCAATGTCTAACAACCCTTTCAGTAAAGATTTTTTTCCTAATATCCAACCTAAACCTCCCCTGGCGCAACTTTATCCCATTCCCCCTCGTCCTATCACGGGATATGTGGGAGAATAGACCAATCCCCACCTCGCTACAGCCTCTTTTTAGGTACCTGGATCTATAGATATCTAGATACCTAGATCTATAGCTGTTAAACTGAAGTAGTAATGCAAAAGTTATGAACATGATGCCAGTCCTTCTGGGACTTACATATGCATACAAGACCCCAAATAAACATTTCTTACTGGTCGCTGAGATGCATTTTTATTTAAAAAAAAAAAAAAACTCATTTAACTAAAAGACAAATATACTTCAACCAAGGTAATAAAGACCTGAATCTGACCCTCAGCTGGAGAAGAGAGTTTTTTTTTTTTTTTTTTCATGAAAACATGTTTAACAATTCAAAGCTTTCTTATTCATAATAAAAATTCAAGCCCAACAAAGAGCTATTAAGTTTCTGCAAACTACAAAACTGGGATACAGTCCACCATTCAAAGCAAAGTGTCATCATGTTCAATAATGCTAATGTGATGACAATGATCAGCAGTTGATTAAAACTACACGTCTCTGTAATGCTTTCAACATTTTAATCCACATATTCCTGTTAGGGGACTAAATGTTAATATATAACTCCACACAGTACGTTCAAATACCAATTAGTAATTCAATATTTCTAAGTGACCAGAATTGACCCCACATAAGTATAGAAAATAAAGAATAAAATATGTTTAGGCAAGTACATTTTACAGAAAGAAGAAGAAGAACGAGGCAATTAAAGGTGATATTAAACTTTAGCCCATGGACAGCGATAGCTGTTGGAACATGCAGGTAGGATAATGAAGGAGAAATGTTTAAAGAATGTCATGAATATGAAAAGCTTTTAATTACTGCTCACATTGACCCACTGTGTGACATAAGCCAGGACCTTACAAAGACCACTACAAGGACAAGGACACCTTATGGGACACTTGCTGATTTCAGTGGCCCAGTGTGCTACTGGCAGTGTGAGAAGCTCAGCTGCTGCAGAGAGCATGGGGACTGAGACAGAGAGCAAACCCAGGAACAACAAGCCCCCACCAAGATAGTTTCAAGTTTGCAAAATGTGTTATATCATGTGACGAACCCTTATATGCTGACCACTGGGAGTACTTAGCCTTTAGTAGCCTTTAGTTAGCACTTAGTTTCACCTTTGAAGCTAAACAGGCCTGCTGACAAAGCCAACCAGTGACCAAAAAAGTCTGTTGACTGTGACATCTGTCTACCTGGACAGCTACCTATCCTACCTCATCTACAGCTGACCAGCTTTATTACACAGGTCATAAATTTTATTTAATCAAGAGCCTGACTATGGCAAAGGCACTTCTGGAAAAATGTTTAGATGTGTGAAAATGTCAAGAGACTGAAAAGGTACTTCCTCCCTTTCAGTGGTTTGCCTCTTATTGTTACAAATGTGACCTTTATTTCTAATCTGTTTATTATCTCTTACTTTATCTATTCCATCTATGCATCCTTGTTGGAATCTACTTCTCTAGATTAATCTTTTACTTTCTCTCATTCAGCTGTTCATCGCAAAAATTCTTTCCTGCATCATGCAGTAAGCAAAGAGGAAAACTTTGCACATCTCAACATGAGGGACCCCAAAGGACATAATCCCCTCACGGCTGCTGCAAAAAGAGAGGTGTATTTTTTCCCACAAGAAAGGCACCTCATCCAACTCTTCTGCTCTGTCAGCTACTCTATGCCCAATGTTCTTGAATACAGCCACTGAGGCTACAAGAATCAATGGGGTTACCTAAATTTTATCATTTAGAAAACTGACCACTGAAACCAATTAATCTTTTAAAAACTCCTTTTTAAATCTGTCAGCATAATCTAGAAGGCTTTAGTCCCAATTTCATATTTTCTTCTTATGAAGCTAGTTGTTACAGGTTATTTCATAATAAGCACTTCTCTTCTTTTATAATGAAACACAGCTAACAAAAGAGGAAATTTAAGCAAAAAAAAAAAAAAAAAAAGAAACTGGCAGAAACAGGAAAAAAAGTACTTTTCCTTTTTGAGAAAACACAAAACCACAACCACCAATAAAATTCAAATGTCATCTCAAGTTAGGCACATAGAATTGAGCTATCAATCACAGAAAAATTTATGCTTGCATCTGCATAGTAGAAAAACACATTTCATCAATTCAGTACCATAAACAATCCCACAATCCCTCCCAGCCATTTGTCTCCATGCTCTTTACTGGATTTAGTACGGTGAAACCAAAGGATATTTTGGGCAAAGCATATTTTTCTAAGTCTATTTTAGGACATCTAAATAGGAGTATTGCTGCAGGATGTGTGAAATAATTCTTCTACTCTATTTACCGTAAAGAGCTGCATCTCTTGAAGTCTGTTCAGTTTAGGGAATAATATCTTAAAGACACAGAGCTACTAGAAAGATGCCAGAAGAAAATTACAAAATTATTGCAGGTCTAGGAAACATGACCTCTGAAGAAAGACCTAAAAAACTCTGATAACGTTTAGCATGAAGACGGGCAGGCTAAATCTTGAGGTAAATAAAAGGTACTTGTGAAGAAGATGCCTCTTCTCTTTATAAGATGCAATCTCAAGCCAGGAAGATTGAGGTGAGTTAGTAGGAAAATGTTTTTAAGAACAGGTTAGGCAGACCTTTGTCAGGATTGATTAGATAAAGATGATCTAGATCTGGAGCAAAGGAATTGAGAAACTGATCTCTTAAAATACTGTCCAGTCCTATTTTCCTTTGATCCTATCTCTTTCCTATCAGCTCAATGAATTTTGCTCTAACATGTGTGCTGTGATAGCCCTGTTAAAAGAGCTAAATACTTTAAGTTCTCATTTCTAAATGTAAAATCATTTGAATCACTTTTCATTGTATGTGTGGATTATTCTATGAAGATACTTTCTCATTACTGTGTTATATGAATGTTGACAGGTGTCAAATTTTGACAATAACAGTTTCTGGTTCATAATACAGATGCAACATTTATAATGAATAATCATGAGAGATTAGCTTTTGCAAAGGTATTAGGGTAGAAGAAGGAAGGATTTTCAGTTTATGAGAGAGGACTAGAAGAACAAGTGAAAATGAAAAAAAAATTGTTTTATGACTTATGAAGAATATTAAAAAGTAAATGTGACTGGAGCTTGCAAATGAGGAAGGGCATTACAATTGCTTTCTGTCCTGTAAAAGTACTATACCATATTTTCAGCTAATCTCTTATTAACTAAGAACTTAAGAAAAGTTAAGTGTGAGCTCAAATGTTTGTTGATTACCAGTAAAAGACAGACCACAGCAAGTAACTGAATATTAGAGCTCTAGTGAAAGGGCTAGACCACCCCAAATCATTTCATAAGAAATATCTAATAGCCAAGATCTCATGATCTCACATCCTGAAAAGAAAACATAAGCAGTTAACAGATCAACCATAACCATTCATTTTAGTAAATTAAAGCAGAAGGGATGTACTAACCAGCACCTTACTTGTATGCACACTTCTATGCACGGTACTAATAGGAAACAAACAGGAGTGACAGCAATAACAGCTAAAGAATGAGTTTACAACCAAGAAAACATTGTCTTAGCACTGAGATAAAGCTGTAAAGCCATGTTCTCAAAAGAGATCCAATGACTTGGTTGCTCGGTCTTTGAGATGTTCAGTGTGGAGATATTAAACAGAATTATTTGTAAGAGTGGTTCTTCAGCCTTTCAGTTTTCTTAGCAAGTAGCTGTGCTACAGCCCAGAATATCTAAATTAGTCTCAAGGAGTCTACTTGCAGAAATGTAGAGCTCTCCACTAGCTAATTTATCCCAGGTTAATTAGCTCAAAGGTAGCCTGCTTCTGATATTCAACATACTCAAACACTAAAAAACACAACAGCTTGTAGGATAGGCATAACCTTACAGTATTAAAAACACAGCCAACCTGATCTAAAAAAACACAACTAATATTTTAAAACACAGGCTAGATAGATTTATTAAAACCAAAGCTTTTAATTCAAGTTTTGTCTTGAAAGTAGTGATTTTCCATTTCTGATTCTATTACCTCTTTTATAAGTTCATCTTTTTTTTTTTTTTTTTTTTTTTTTTTTTTGTAACTATCTATGTAAAAAACAAGTGCAAATGCTTGAAGGTTTACCTGTTATAGCTTACAGCTTGGTGATATTACCGTATCTTATAAGCAATCCTTTTATTCTGATAAGGAAACAAAACTCTGACTACATACAAGCACAATACTAAGAAGTTTTATATAGTTGCAGTATGTTAAGCACTAATGCTACTGAAATGCTGACCCAGGAAAAATATCTGTGTTATTCACATTGTTTTCCATGCTATGTTATCCAAGCAATAAATATTTTCTCATTTGCAATATCAGATGTGATTCACTAATCTAGAAAATTAGATTTCTAAAAGAACACAGATTACACTTACCAAGTACCAAAAATCTATCAGAATCATTCTATTTTTTTTAATAAACTTTCTCTGTGCAGAAGCAATATAGAAGGAATCAATATGATTTTTTTAAAATTCCCTATTACCATTAATTCATTCAAATAGGGATCTTAACCTTAATTAAAATAGAACTGCAGAGATCCAAGGAGAGTACATACGTATAAGTCCTACAGTTACTTATTTATTATTTTAATTAATTATTTATTATTAAGAGTAATTTTTAAAAAGCTTGCCAAAGTATAATTAAAATTATGGTAGACTCAGAATGAAAAGTGCATGTATAGAACACTTTCCATACATCAAACTGAAGTCAAAATCATTTCAGTACATGCTAATGTATAAGCAATACTATATCTCTAGAAGTGCAAATATACAGTTACACACACTCTCAAGGAGGGTGAGAAACCATGGAGAAAATGTGGGTCTGCATAACCAAGGCAGTGGAGACGGGAAACAAACAACTTTCTAGCCTGATGGTACCCCTCCTAAACAAGAGTAGCAAGAGTTATTTATATTCGCCAGACCCAAACCTAGCTGCACACATGGCTGCAGTGTCAGTTTGGTTGAGTAGTCAGTCACCACTGGGTGAAGGTCTGCAGTGCTCCTGGCAGCCTGATCCTCCTCAGCTTCCCTAACACAGGAATGACGGCACAGGGATGGAGGGCACAGATGTGGTTCCCTCTTGCTCTCCATGTGCTGCCCAGGAGAATAGAGCCAGGCTGGTGGACCTCTGAACAACAGCAGAGGTTAAATGGCAGCTGTGATGTCATCATGATGAGAGTCCAGCTACCTCCACCTACCTCCTGGGTTAAGTGGGCTCAGACCTCATCAAAGCCATTTGGACTGAAAGGCCTTAGCACCTTTTAGTGACCAGGGACACTTCAGAGGAGATTACATATTCAACCTCTAAGTTGCTACAACAGTTTGTGTTACCTGGGGGCTTGTGGAAATCTGGCCTAAGATCATGCTAAAGCCCACACTGTCATGGTCTACGTTAATTGAGTCTGGTTTATGCTGTTTTTAAGCTAGCTATCCACTGATGTGTTCGCACTGGCATGGTCAAACCATACTAGCATTACAGCTCAAGGAAGTTTATTATGCTAACAGATTAGTCCAGAAATATCAATCCATTGCTATCCTCCAGCATTAAATGTACATTAATTCTAATTAAAGATTAAGCCAGCTGTTGTCCTTGGATATGCACAGGTGTGGTAATCATCGTCTATACTGCAAACTGTGTACATATATAAAGGCAAGTGTATTTAGCCAGATGGCCTGCAGAAATCTTTTAAAAGCAGTTTCCTTTGGGATTAGACTTTTACCAGACCAAGCAAGAAGCTGTTTTTTTTCTGAGGAGTTCCATGAAGAACAAGGGAGAGTTTAAAATATGTTTCAGTGAACTATTTGCAGCCGTTTCTTTTCTTGTTTAACATTCAGTACAACCACACTGGGGGAGTTACTCAAAACCTTCATCTTTCCATGTTTACTACTTAAAATATATACCACCAATCCCACAGACTTCTACTGGACTTTCTGGTCCAGCCTTACTTGAAATTCACAAGGCCAAAGGTAAAAATGTTTACTTAGAATCTGCACAGAAAAATCTCTCACAGAAAAGTTTGCTGAGATATCAATAGCAGAGCAAACTCAAAGGTGAATCTTGCAGCTTTGCTACACAGACATCACTGACTACAAGATACGAGAAGCTTTTCTTTTTCTTCTGCTTGCAGTGATTGGATGCTAAAGGAGAAAAGATACTGAGCTATTTATGTTGCATCTTCTTTAGCCCTAGAAGACTTCATAATAATTAATACTATGAAATTGAGTCTGAATATTCACATATGCAAGGACATGAAAGTCTTTCCATATTAAGGAAAAGGACATAAAGGTAGAGCAGAGCCCAAGCTTGCTTAAGGTAAATTGGCACTGAAATTGTAACATTTCTTTGTGCTACGTGTCAAGACATACCAAGAAGACAGGAAAAATGGATGAGGTTAGTGATGGCAAGCAAAGTGCATGCTCTGTACCAGGCCTCGGTTAGTACAGAGTATTTTTAGCTTACCAACCTTACTGAAATGTTTGAACAAAACAAGATAAGAAATCAGCCCAGTATGGTTTGCAAGATTTTGATGAACAAATGGAACATCCTGCTGGTGAACAAGTGAGGTTTATGGCCACATTCTCAGGTGGTCTTTAGTTTGAATATTAGAAGTCTGCAGCACCGCCAAGAAATGGTCAGGTAAATTTATATTTCTGATTATGCTGTATAACAATCATAGTAACCTAGTGTCCCAAAGAAAAGAAATAAGGGCAATAGAATTTTCATTATTCTTGCCATCGTGTTGTTTGGTTTTTATTTAAACTGCAATTCCATATATGCCTGATGTTGAATAGGAACTGTGAAGTCCAGTCTGAACAGTAAGCTAAGACCACGTTACTGAAACCCTGGACACGTTAAATGTCAAAGTTCCAGCATTCCCAAAACATTGGGAATGCCCATCTGCTCTGACAACAAGAAAAAGGTGGCCCCCAGGGAAAAGAAATAGAAAAAAATAGAGGAATTTATTGGAGAGAAAAAAAAAAAGAAAAAAGAAAGAAACAGCAGCTGAGATCTGCTGAGACCCCTGAGGGGAGCTGACAGGATTTCTTGGATAAGGCTAAGAGATGAGCAGTGTGGCTCACTTTTTAAGGTCTGAGGAGTCTGGATCTAGCAAAAGCCACAGAAGTGTTAATGGAAGACTTGCCCAGGCCAGAAAAGTCTGTGAGAATGGGAAACACTTGCCTTCTGGCTTCTCCTGGGCAGCAAAGCAGAGTTCAATGGAGTACTCACCCCCTGACTTCAGTGAACTGGAGACTTAGAGCCAGATAAGTTTAGGTCTTGACAAGTCCAAGCATGAGACCTCCCAGAACACAGGCCTGGGAGAACTTTCCTGAATCCAGGAAGACACAAGAAAGAGCAGCTTTAGTGGCTGCACTGATGGACGATGACTGCCACTGGAGGCATCTCCATAGCAAAGAACTGCATTTGAGGCACTTGAGCTTTAAGCACAGTGATAGAGGCTCCAAAAACAGGGCAAGTTCACTAAGGGAATTAATAAAATAGTAGGAAAAGGACAGGCAAGACTGCTTAAGCCTCATATTCCCATGTAGGGAATTTATGTTGTTAAAAGCAATGTCAAATCATCCTGGAGATCCACCGAGGCCTGCATACTGATACCCAGTGTTCAAGATTGCAGACACCTAGCACGGTTACAAAATAATCTGCACAAAGAATATTCTTTTTAGGTTGTACTCAGTTTCTGCTGGAGGAAAGTTTTCTTAAAGACAAAACAAACAAACAAAACTAACCTCATAAATGCAAGGATAGTATATTGATTAATATTGAAGAAACTTATTAAAACTTATTGCAGGGTAAAAAAAAATTCTACTGGCTCAGAAGTGAGAGTCAAAATGAGATAATAGAACTGATTATTTTCCAGTTCTATCTCCCAAGGTTCTCCATTACAGTTCTCAGATATGTTGATGATGAATTAAATCTTGCTTTAGTCTTCTCACCAAATCTGATTTAGATTTGCAGTTTCCTTTCCTTGTTATAATCTGTGCCTCAAGAATGAATTGACTAATGTCTCTCCCATAATTGCAAACAATATTACATCAGTCTTTTCTAGACTTTTTAATTGTTTTGCTGACATTTGCAACAGCAGAAGAGGTAAAGTGAACAGTCAACAAAGCATGGGGAGAAAGTATCAGCGCTGTGGCTGGAATGACCATACACTGACATCTAAAAGTCTGATGAATAAGACTGTGCTGAGACAAGAACTGCTCGGTGTTACATTATATCAAGCTACTTTCAGGTGGCTGTTGAGAACTAAAATGTAGTATTTATGATTCCCACCTGCTTGTCTACCCATAAATGCATAGATCCACGTTTTAACCTCTCAAATGTCACTTTTTTTTTTTTTTTGATAATTCAGAGTATTGGTAAAATGCCAATAATCTAAAGTAATGTAAAATAATATTAAAAATTGTAATGAGTGTGTTTTCAATAATATATATCTTTAAGACTTTTCTTAATCATCAAGGATGCAGCTTTTACAGCTGAAGATGAAAGAACTTGCTATGTCAAACCAACATCATCTTTGAATTCCCTCCTTGTGCAGTATCGCTCCAGAACCATATTATTTCACATTTGTAACAAGGCCTAAGGTATATTGAGCTTAAAGAGGAAGGATTGCGTTTGTAGTACATTATTAGATGGAGCCCTTTCAAGGATCCTGAGACATTTCAATGGAACATAGGTACAAATTAGTTATGGTCAGCAAGATTCTCAAACAGCAAAGACAGACGCCCGAGGAGTAGGTTAAGATTTAACAGCTACCTCAGAGAATTTCTGGGTATTACATAGAACGCTCATCTTCCACCCATTGTATCTTAAATAGAGACAGAAATAAACCATGCATATGAATATTTACTTTTGCAATAAAAAAAGGGAATAGCTTGATATTCCCAAACATGAAACTAACCTTAAAAGAAATTTCTCTCTTATACGTTAACTACCTGCTGTACTAACCTCTGATTTTTTATAAAGCAGGAGATTGTCTTGGCTTTGGTGACAAGGTGAACTGATTAGATTAGAGATGAGGAGAGGAAAACTGCCAAATGCTGCATGTAATTCTGTTTTCAAAAAGAAAAGCAGCATATAGAAACCTCCAGTTCCTACCTCTGAAAAGAGAGAATACTTTCCGTTCCCTCTTGGACTTGACTGAGAGCTCTTTTATGACAATTATTGTTTCATGACAAGATTTAGTAAATTGTTATGGAGAAACTGTAACTGAGTTTGTGTGCATTGACTGGGCATTTGAGCACAATAATGGTTGGGAGGTTTACTTACCTTCCTTCCCCCTTCATATCAACAGAGCAACCAAGCACTCTGTAATCTTTTATAAGAGGTGAATTCAAAGGAAACCAGATTTTAGCCAACAGAGGTAAAAGCTCAGAAGCCCTTTATCTAACTTAATAGAATTTTCTCAGTTCCTGTAGCAAAGAAACACTCTCTTTCCTGTGTCAGTGAGTACCCTATGCTAGAATGAAACAGTGTTTATATTAACTTTTATAAAAGCCTAGCCCCTAAAACCTGGTGCCTTGCATCCTGTACTTTGTCCTTCTGACTAAAAGCCAGGCTGTACTGATACACAAAGATGATGAAGAAAAGAAAAAATTCCAAAAGAGAATAGTGTTATGACATCAGGCTCTGTTTCTTGGATGAAAAGACTTCATACAAGAAATAACACGCAAAAGAGCAAGAAGACTGTAAGATAGAGATAAAACAGAAGGAAGGTGGATTCTTAAGATATTTAGCTTGCAATACTTGTACAAACACACGACAACCCTTAGAACATATTCTGTCCCCACACTGCTCTCTTCTCAACCTCAAACATGTCTCCACTCTTGTCAAATCTCAGCTCCATCCAACTTCTTTCCTCTCACAGAAGAGCTGGTGCACAATATAATAGGCCAGTTTTAGGATGCTAGCTTTGACCTATTAAAACATATGGTCCAGAAAATGAATTAGACTAGACAACATGACTTGTTCTTCACAAATCCTGTTAGCTGTTATTCATCTGCATATTGTATCCTAAGTCTGTCCTTACGTTCACACTTTTTATGTATTGCTTCCATAACCATTTATTTCATAATTTATCTACTGATTAAAATTACATGGAATCATTTATAACTCCCTAGCTACTCTAAGGGATGGCCTGTGGTCATCCCAGTCACCTGGGATTTGCCCTGTCAACCCTGAACTCCCAAGGTTAACCACTAATAGTTCTGTGATTGCTCTACAGATTACCAGGCCTGTAATTTTTCTGTAACGCCATTCCACGAGCTTAAAATGGGATCTAGGGACCTGTGATAAATTGGAGAGAACAGTTGGTTTCTGGCAGGGTTTTGCTGGCACTAAATTCTTCATTAATCAAAACCAGCTTCCAAATCAATGCATACAATGAGTTCAAAGGTCAGAAGAAAAAATTAATTAGCTTCTTATTTGGTTAATCAGCCAAAATAAAATTCAGATAGGGTTGGCAGTACAAGGACATGATCTATCTTTTTGTACAGGTGAATTCGAGAAATCATTGGATTTTGAAAAGCTTCTCTTGCTATTCTTATTTGCATTGAATGAGGGAGGGGGAAACTAACAGTTCCAGACCCAAAAATTCAGCTTTCTGCTTACTGGTCAATATAGAAACTATTGGGAAGTAAGTGCCACTGACAAGCTATGCTGCTGCTCCAATGGACAAAGTGTTTTATTCTTGAGTTCAATTATTCAGAAGCCAGTGGATTGCCTAAGCCCACCTGGGAATCTTCACCTGAACGTGGCAAATATTTCCAAAGGAAGTTTTGTCACATCACCCTGCCCAGGATGACTACATGGTACTTTTAGCTTTCTCACATATCTCTAGCAGTAACAAACTGGTAACTGAGATCTCACAGAATGATGGGAAGGAGGGCAAGGCCAAACTTTCAGGCTAGACATACAACAGTGACAGCTCTTGATATTAGCAGACAAGAACAAATTACTGGGCCAGGATAATTCTGAGCACAAGTGAACACACGCTCACTACGTTCATGTTATGCAAGCACCCTTTTGTACTTATTTTATCTATAGCAAACCTAAAGATGTAGATTACATTGTAAGTAGACTGTTTCAGACTTCCTATCAATGGTAGTTGGATTCTTAATAATAACTACTTTTATAGCTGCCTTGTTATTTTCTGTATCTGTGTCATTTTGTTTTCTTTTCTGATGTTTTTCTACTGTTAGCTAAGGTAAGATGCTCACTAATAACACTACATGTTAAGCTTAAGGAGGGCAAAGATTAGATCCTGACAGTAAAATTTTTGATGCACATTTTAATACAATAATTGGTAGTTAAGTAAGACAGAGTGGGTTGCTAGAATCATTGGCAGTCAGCAATATTCACTCCCTCATTCATCTCTGCATGCTGTACTGAAGACAAGACTGCAGCGTAAGCAGACACCTTTTCAAAAAAGTGATTATTTCTACTGTGGTCTGTACTGCCCTGCTCCCCACTGGAAATGTAAACAGGTAAACCAGAACCAAACCAAATACCTCAAACATTAATAACTGCTTTCCTTTGCCTCACAGTTGTGCACCAAGACACAGCTCTATCTACACCGTTAACTTCACAAACTACCAAATGAAATTCCGTTAAAATCCATTCCCTTTATTCACTCCTGTGAGGTTATCAGAATGACTTGTTTTATGTTCTCCTTAGAAACAGATTGTGTGATACCATTTTCCCTATATTATGAGAATGGGGGAGTGAGAGGCTGAAGTTTCAGTGAAGAATAATCTTATTCAGATATAGAAAGAAAAGTGTGCCAAGAAAAAAGTTTAAATCTTCCCGAGCAAATGTGTTTGTGTAACAGAAAGGAGAGAGAGATGGGTTAGGGAAAGATTTTGGAAAAAAATTTGAAAATTCCTCTCTCAAAGTTAACTAAAAAGGGACCTGGCTGCCACATAATGAAATCATCTCTCATGTTTATTCAAGATATGTGCTAATTTCATGGTTACCAACCTGACCTAATATGTCTGGCTATTTATATATATTTTGTTGAATATGATACTGTTAAGTTTCTTGCCTACGGTTATTTTTCTAACACAGATGAATGGAGTTTTTTGAGAACAGAAGCCACTTAATACAGAAATAGTAGCTGGATGACAGTAATGGCAGTTATAAAATGGGTACTAACTCAGGGTACGTCATGTTCATGTTCTCTATGCTAGTCTGAACAGTGGATGCATCAAGAAAATATTATCTCATCATTTGAAAGCATGCATCTGGTTAAAGGATGAAAATAACCAGTATCAGGTACAGGATTTATATTTGAGATTGTAAGAAATGAGGATCTAAACCTACATCTTTGAAATCAAAGTCCACATCATAATAACAAAGAACTGATTTGGAACATTGTAACTGTTTCTTAGGGGAAAACCCAGTTCAGTCAAAAATCAAAAGAAATGCTTTGGGAAAAAGAACTGATTTAGCCAAAGCAGTTTTTCAGATGAAGAGAAAGGGGAATGCATTTAAACAACCCCAGATGAACCATAACCTTTTTGTTCCCCTTTTTTTTACTTTCTCTTATAAGCTTACAAGCAATATATCAGGAAGCATAAAACAAAGCATTCAGTTCCAAAAAATTCAAAATAAAATACATATCTTTGAAAAATTTCTCTCTCCAGCTGAACTTGGAATTAATTCTGAACAAGAGAAAAACAACATTCAAGATCCTTCACAGAATGGGATTTTCACTTTCAAAGCAGTTTTCTGGCAGAGTCCACTGCTCAGAGCTGATAACAGGTCTCCAAGGTCCTTAAAATTTTAGTCTACTCGCACACTAGGGAATAGCATAATTAAGGAAATACCAAACTGAGGAGGGGACTTAGTAAGAAGACATTCTTTTCACCTGAAAAGATTTAGGAAGAAACCAATAGGTTGATTGAAACAGCACTGAGCTTTGTGTGGTTTTGTTGCAGATCCCAGAACTACAACATTTGGCAAAAATTCAAATACTCAGGTGTTTCAGCTGCTTCCTCAGTCCAAGACTTTTGAAGGTCACTTTATTGCAAGGGCAAGCCTGGCCTGCAAGGGTCACAGTTTTTGTCAGTGAAGTAACAAAGCTCCCATTGGCTCTGAGGAAAAAATAAGTAACCCTTTATCTTAAATGTGTAATAGAGTACAACAGATGCTTGTGGTTTTATTTATTTATTTTATTTACAGATCACCTCTTGAAGCAGAGCAGATGGAACGAAAAATGCAGTGTAAGAGGTTTGCAGAAACCATGAAGAATTTGTTCCCCTCTTGGAGAAAGGGAGCACAGAAGTGATGAAACAACCTCCCCTAACCCTGGTAACAACATTCCACAAAAACAAAAGGGTTACATTTTAAGAAGCAGGGACATGTCACAATTAATGCTACTTAGATGTGTTTGGAAGCTCCTCTATGGCTCCTGTAGTAATTTAAAAGCCTAGGTACAACATTTTTAGGATCTTGTTTTGAACATTACCTGTGTTATATATAATAGAACAGCACTGTTTGAGGTATTATAGAAGGATGAAGAGGAATGTATGTTTGCCTTTTCCTGTAAGCCTTACGTGAGCAATTTGTAAAGTAAGGTAAGTACCTCAAAGTTACTGGCTGCTTAGTACAGAAAAGTCAAAAACAATCATCTTATAATACTCTGAATGTCTGAGCCAATTTGAATGAAGTCAGAGGGATTTGCTGATCAAGATTCAAGCACTGAAAAACTGAGTTGAATTAAGAGGAATTGCAGAAGAATCAAACATGCAAGGCCAAAATTAATTACAGCCAATGGCTATATTTACCTTAGTGAAGAATTTTGCTTATAAACTATTGATTTTTGCATTCTTCACCAAAAACAGTTTACTTTTACATATAATTCAAAAGTTGTGATAAAATATGAAAAACAGATTGTTGTCAATAATATGAATTTGTATAGCGGTAGCCCCAGCTGAGGAGGGAATATCTTTATATTAACAGCTGTAAGAATTCAAAGTCAGACCTTGAACAAGGAAAAGCAACTGATGTAGCGCTGCAAACTAGTGAATTTGCCAACTCCAGAGATACTGGGTCTCGTGACTGTTATTCATGATCTGTTCTGATTTTAAGCCACAGCTGTATTTAGCCATTAGCTACCTAGACCCACACAACTAGCTCCCTTATTTAGCCTTTAAGCTGGAGATGTTAGCCTCTCCAGATGCCATAGCAAAATCCAACAGGCATCATGAATCACAGCTCTTGATCCAGTTTACTAACGTAAATTCAAACTGCTTGCAGCTTATATTACCTGCAGTGAACCACTGCACTGCAAAAATGTACAAACTTTATTCAGTTGCTGCAAAAGTTTTCAGCAGTTACCAGCTAGCTATTGTTCACTGCTTATAAACAAACAGAAAGTCATCATGCCAAAACTCACTGACTTCTTTTCTTTTTTAGCAAAACGAAATTGAAGATGACAGAACTAATTCCAGCCTAGCTCAGGACACAGCATTACCATTTTAATAAATTTGTAGCCCAGGAACTAATAAGATCACTAGGATTTTGTTGTTGCTGTTATTTTTGTTTTGTTTTTGTTTTATTTTTATTTTTACTAAGGTGCTATTTAAAAAGTAATCCTTAATCACAAAGGAAATGACAGTATTCAGCCACTATCTGGATCATTTAACTGTTCTTTTAAGTGTTATCACATCTGCATGCAATCGAACTCAAAAATCTTCACAGACCCTAACAAGTCCTTTAAAAATCTACTCTGAAATATTTCTCTTTTAGGTTTATCATACTGTGATAAACTTCATATTTCTGTATGTTAATTATATTTGAGAATGGCTTTGGGGTCCTTTAAGTTGCTAGTTCTCTGGACTTGCATCCCTTCAAACTTTTTTCCTGCCTTGCATCAGTCACACAGCTGTCCTTTCGGGATGTGGCTGTACTCAGCTAGCAGTCAGTATTATGGGATACACACTATCATTCATTATTACTGAGAAGCCCCACTCTCTTCCAGAGAAGAAAATATTGTGACAGATCATATTCTTACTATGAAACTGTTAATGCTTGCTTACTTGGCAAAGTACCTTGTAGAGTTTGAGAAAAGATTATTTTTGCGGTGTGGATATTTTCAACCTAAAATATATTTCTATCTTTTAATCCTGGGAGCACTCTGGTGCCTTTTAAGAATGATTATAGGGAGACTTAAATGATTTGTTACACTGGAACTGAAGGACATTTTGTAGGTGCTTATTGCTTCTAGAAAAAATAGAACAAAATTATTTTCTGCCCTGAAGAATTTACTGTTCAAGTAACTCTATACTCACAAGTTCATAGAAAAACGTCCCAGTTTTGATATGGGTCAGGGTGTAAGTTTTTAAGGACCATCGTTGTGTACTGCAGTAGATTCAACAACTCTGATGCATCATTATATTACAATGTAGTGGTATCATCACTGTGTATCATGCCATGATGTAAGTTGTTCCTTTTGAAGTATTACAGTGATGAGGATATATCCTGCTACCCATGGAGATGAATATAGTAGTTCAAAATTTCCTTCCAGTGATTAGTCCAATATGGAAGGTCTCAGCTAGATATTCTTATTTTCATGAAAGAAAAAGAGCGAAGGAACAGGGCATAAGCTGTAGTGACAGAAAAGACTATTACCTGAAATTGACTTGACCATTCTCCCAAAGGAAAACCATAATTTCTGATTCATCTGACTTTTCAAAAGGACCTCTTATACTTATTTGAGGCCCTGAAGTGATGAAAAACTAATTGTACTTATTCATAAGTTGTCTTAGCAACCATTTGCACTTTATTTCTAGATTAAGTCTAACTTCAGATTCCAGCCACTAAATTATCTTACATCTTTACCTCTTTCTATCATACGTCTTCTCTCCATGTAGGTATTTTAGAGATTGTTAAAGTCATCTCATAATTTCCTTCCAAATAACCCAAAGACCTTGAGCTTTTTAATCTCTCATTTATAAGGTAGCTTTTCCATATCTAAAATCACTGCTATTGCTGAAACTGTCCAAACTTACCAGGCTTTTTAGAGTACTCACCTCCACATTGCCTCTTCCCACAAATGCCATCTGCAGAGAAAAAAGCATCTATGTGCTTCAAATTAAAATCCATTTTCTCAACAATCCTCAGTGATGTTCTGATGAGCTCCAGAAAGTTTAAGAGATGACTGGAGAGGATAAGAAAAAAAAAAAAAGAAAAAGAATAACGATAACAACCAGAAGTGCCAGAACAATTAAGGATTACACAAAACTGAGAAGCCATTGTGGGGGACAGAAAACATCTGCAAGCCAGCACATGTGGCCCACTTGGCTGTGGGGATGCAGCACCCCTTGTAGGAGCAGAGAGGACAACTAGGTAGTGGAGCAGTCCCATACTAGTAGTTCTCCTAGGAAAGGATGCTTATATGGGGGAAATGAAACTGAAGATGTTGGCATGAGGGCAGAAGATGTAGCCTTGATGGAAAGTTATGCCCAGGAATCTAAGATCCCACAATTATAAAACAGAAACACAACTTTAGCCTACACAATTGTTTTCCTCCAGAAAAAAAAAACTACCCATCTGCTACTGTAGAGCTCACATGGCAAAGGTTGGGCTTCCAAGGAGCTGATCTTCTGGCAGCTGGAGAAATACAATGCCGTGTAGAGATAAAATAAATAAATAAAATAACAACAACAAAAACCTTCAACCCAAGAATGATAAGTAGTTCTAATGTCTAAATGTACTGAGTAGTGACTGAAAGGGAAGACAGGAGGAGACGAATACACATACATCTGTGCACCATTGGACTTCTCATAGGCCATAGGTACTTGGGCACATTTGCAGATAGCATAAAAAATTGGGGGTACAGGATTAAGGAGTCCCTCAAGAAAATATATTCATGAGCTTCTAAAGACCTAGTCTGCTCGCTGCAGAAAAAAATATTGAACCGTGCCTTAAGCATGATCTAAAAATAAAAGTTTGGGGTGATTTTATGAAGAAACAGCATTACCAGAGACTTGATGACAGCAAAGCCCTGAATCCCTCTGTGGTAACAAAACTAGGCATTGAAGCCTTCTCATTTTGATCAGTCACTGATCAGTCACCCTGTTTCTGCTACCCAGGTGCCTCTGCCTTTGCAGAGGTCCATGCAAGTCTTTTACAGCATTTTGTCCTGACTATGATGCTTTAGGACAAAGGTGAAGCAGGTAGTTCAAAAGAAAAGGGCAACTTGTTAATAAATAATCAGGGAAACTCCTTAAGCAAATTTCCTTTCTGGTTCTGCAATTTGCTCAACATTTGTCAGAAGGACACAACCTTTTCCATAAATGCTTTAAACCACTCTAGCTGTGCTGAATCAGCAAAGCTTGGACATGGCTGACTCATGCCTTCCATGGATACTTCTTCATTTACTCCACATACCCAGGGAAAATAAACCACTTGGATTCCATCTTTTGCACCTTGTAGATTAAAGCCAACAGTGAGCTAACCTTAGCATAAATGCACCTTCCAGGTCAGGTACAGATAGATAGACAGAAGTAGGGGAAAATAGGAACTTCTGCAGTCAGCATACACCTTTCTCCCTGACTGCGAGTCAGTGTGTTCAGAACTGTCTGTGATGTTTCAAGTGCATCTAAACAGCTCAAAAATCCTCACATAGCTCAAGGACAGTCAAGCTCTTCTGCTACCCATAGCTAATGGATGTGTTTTTGACCTGTGAGTAAATGTATCCATCTCCTTTCACAGGTGTTATTTCAGTGGTTCACCTCAGTGCCATGATACAGGGACCTTTGGGGACTATTCAGAAGTCCTTTTGATTTCTTCATATAGAGTACATTTGACAAAGCAGAACTGCATTTCTCAGCAGTCAGTTTCTCTGCCTTTTATTGACATACTGAGAGAGAAAAAAAATGATACAAATGCTTAAAATTCTAAACATAACTTTGCAGTAACCTGTATCTTTTCTTAATAAATAAATAAATAAGACTTAGGTCATAGAAAACCAACAGCATCCCAAAGGAAGTGATAAGAAATGTAAACAGAATGAATAGGAATCATCTATGTGATTTTGGGTTTGATACTTCCTTGTTTAATGGAATAAAATAGTGTCAGAGGGATTTTCACTTTTCTTTCACAACTCAGTCTTCTCTCCTTCTAGATTTCATAAGCAGGTCTTGACTATTCTTCTCCCTTCAACTACAGTGATAAACTTCAATCTACAAGTACTGCAATACCTCAGGGCTAATAACGTGATGAAAAAGATTACTGATTACCAGGTGAGAGGTTTTACATCCAAAAGTAATGACATGTTAAAACAAATGAGTGAAAGAATAGGTGAATCTTATGCTATAGAAATGTCTGTGGGCTTGGGATGTTGCTCACAGTATAAGGTTGCATGATATGTGCTAGAATATTAGTTACAGACTAAAGAAGAAGTAACAAACATTACTCTGAGATAGTGCAAAGAATGTGGCAAAAAGGAGACATGAACTTTCTGAACAAGGGGATTGCCTGCTTTTGTCTGTGTCTAATATGTCCAGGAAACAAGATTTTATCTACAATTTTTAATTTAAAAAATAAATTAAATTTAAAAAGAAGATCACATCAGCAGCATTCCTGACCTGCACTTCTGCAGACTTCTCATCCAAGCAGCAGAATGACAACCGTTTACAAACTCACATAAGCAACAGACTAAAAAAACAAAAACAATAAGAACAACAACAACAAAAACTGGAAGTTGCCAGGGGTGAACAACAGCTGCACTGGGCAGTCCTTGCAGAAAGAACTCTGCTCCTCCACCACTGCTCGCCAACCTGTCAGCAGTGAACTGGCCATAGACTGGTTTGTACCTGTGCTGGGCAGCAAAAGCTTGCTCTGAAAATATCTGTATGTATCAAGCAGCTTTGGTGATATTCAGCAACAGAGTAGCTAGCAGGGGCTTCATATAACAACACAATTTTGTAGAGGCTGCTTATAATCATAGCTGCATATAATCATGAGACATTTCTCTGTTCTTGGACTTACCTTATGGGTTTGGGAAGCTGGACAACACACCTTGTCTTACTAACCTGTTGTGAATAAAGACAAATAAACGTGTGTGTTTGTGTGTGTGTGTTTTTTTTTTTTTTTCTGTGAATTTCAATAGCTTTTAAATATATTTCAAAATGTTTTATGGTGCCTGAGGCTGAGCAAAGCACAATAAGACCAACAACCTGAGAAGTCATAAAGGCAACAGCAAAATATTTTCAAGCAGATGGCTTTGACAGATAGATTTCTGTGAACACAAAAGTCATCTTCAGGTTACTGTGAACCCTGCCAAATCAGTTTTGTTGATAAAGCATTTTATTTCCTGAAACAACAGATGCATTCTTTTTCACCACAGCATGTTTCCTGGTTTTTATAAGTCAGTTTATCAAAAATAATGTGTAAGCTTGCTCCACTGTGAAGGAGATGAGATACGGATATGAAGAGTAAAGTATCTAAATGTGAAGAGAAGGAGAGGTAGGCAAGGTGTCAGGGCTCAAACACTTGGAAAATAAACTAGCACAGAAACGAAGAAATGTTTCCAATGCATGGAATAGATTGTCCTGTTTCTTATGGCAGGTGAGGACATTGCCTTCTCCTGAGAAAGCAGGGCTGAACAACAGGCTGCTCGTGTCCTCACGCTGGAGACTCAGGTGGTGCAGAGCAAGAGCCATGCTACTGCCATCATCTCTCAAAGTGACTGTTCTCCTCCTTGTTTCAATTATCTCACATTGAAAGAGCTAAAACAGAGCAACATCTCTCAATCTCTTCTCTTCCCTACCCAAAACCCTGCCTGCCTTTTAACTGGGCAGAAGGGGAAGGGCAAGCTGGTCATAACTGCTTCCTCCTGCCTGACACTGCTCCATCACCTTGTTAATGGAGGTTTTACTATTCTCCATTAAAGTGCTTATCTCCTGCTGTGCTGTGAATAAATGAGCTCATCCTGAAATTAGTCACCATAGCAGACAGTATGAGAAAATGAGGCACATGAAAGCTTTGAAAGTCAGTACAGAAATGAGCAGAGCTGGACTTAGCTGGAGGTCTGAGAAGAAACCTTTCTCCAAGATGATGCCTGCATTCATCTGGGCAAATAGTGCCTGCAGACTGAGGACACTTACTTTTATGAAAATGCTTTGAAATTCTTATTTTACACATAGGCCCAAACCAAAATTCTGAGGTTCATCACCTGAGAGAGGACAATACAATACCTCAAACAGCTCTGCTATGCCGGAGCACTGCAGGAGCTCTACCTGAGCCCAGCACACAATGGGTTGACGATCAACACCTCACAGGCAAAAACTGGAAAGCAAAATCTGATGCCACCTATTTAGAAAAGTGATCTGTGGCCACTGGCAAGGAGCAGGTCAGTAGGTTCAAAGCCATATAAAAATGCCAGTACTCTGTGTTTTGAGAGAACAATGGAAACTTTAAAGAGCAAATAAGTGGTAATTTATAGATCTTTTATTTCTTTTTTTTTTTTTTTTTCAGGGAGAGAAAATCAGTTTGTTCTGTAGCTTGTCACTGCATGAGATCTTGACCAGAAATAATTCTTTCAAAAGATGAAGGATTTCACTGGGACCAAGCAAGAGGGGTGTTGAAGGTTGTTTTGTAACAATGAGAAACAGCACTAACAGTACTAACACTGCAGGCAGCAGGGAAAGGACAGTCAGTGTTAACCCATTGCCATATGAAATGCAGCCTGCCAAAATAATGCCTGAAAGTTCCCCCTTGCCAGGCGTGGAGAAAGGGGCAGGGGAAAGCATCCCACACGTCTCCACTAAGTAGTACTTGGGAATTGCTCACCTGTCTCTGGACAGTTTCCTACACGAGCTCTCCTCCCAAATTTAGAGAATAAAGTTACATGGAAAACAAGACAAAATAAATAGAAAGGGAGAAACATCAGCAGTGAATAGCAAGATCAACATAGTATATTTCTCATTATATTAAACATGTTAAAGGCTGAGGTAGAGCTCATTGGCCTTCATTGACTTCAATAAGCTTTTCATCAACCCCTTATTGCAAATGTGGTTTAAAATGACAAGGAAATCATAACAGCAGCGACATTATATAATCATGTTTAGAGATAGGATATGGCTTGTAAATATCTTGTATGGCGTTTTGTAAATATCTGATTGAATTAAGAAGCTGAATAAGCTTGGGCTGTATCTATAAATCATAAATATTCTGCCAGAGAAGTTGACAGTGATGATGTGACCCTGGCAACAAGAAAATCAAGGCCATATCAGACACTATTCACAGGAAGCAAGTCTCAGGTTAGGGGTCAGAGGTGTAAATCGATACAGGTTCAAATATGTCTAGAGAATAAGGCAGATGAATATGAGCTGAGGACTTTGCTCACAGTGACAACTGTTCATGATGGTCACTTGTGGTATCATCCATCTCCCAACAACATCAGCAGCAAGGTTTCAGCTTTGTAGAGGGTATTATTAAATACGGAGTTCCAAAAATCTTCCTTAGGAATAGAGCAGGGAACCTATGGACCTGACTTTTTTTTGTAGGTGTTTTTTTTTTTTTTTTTCCCTATTTTACACAGAAGTAGTGTGGCAGAAGTAGTTCCTGTCAGATGATTCAGCAGAGCCTGAAAGCCAGGACCTTGGTTCATAAAACTGCACTAAAGTTAACTAAATTACACTAACAGACATGTCAGAAGGATCTACTGTAATGTTTAACTTCAAAACTGGTTGCAGAAAAGGTATGTAGACTTCCCAAAATAATAGAATGAAAAAGAATAAAAGTAATCAGTACATTGTAGTATAATCACTACTCCATCTTACAGCCACTCAGGAGTTATAAGATCATTACCTCCAACTGGTTAATTTGAGAAAGGCAACCTAAATGCATATGTTGACTCAGCACAGATTTTGTTTTGCTTCGATTCTGATGGCTTTAATTTTACCAAAGTACTTGTGTATGCATCAAAATGACATGCAGTCCAATTCCTTGCTACTACAGGCATCAGCCCTACCATATCATTGCATTCACGTATTTAGTAAATTGTGTGTCTGATAGTTATGTTTCTTGGACCTACTGTTTCTTCCAGGAGGCTGACCTACCACTACTAGGATGACTGTAATTCTCAATTGTTGATTTGTTCCTGATCCATTTATGGTCAATTGTTCTGGCCTTCCTATGCCTTAAAATTAAATTATTTCTTTTATGTTTACCCCCAGCAGAGTATTCTCACATCCCTTCTCAGCCTTCATTTTCCCAGATTGTACATTGTCTCCTTAGTTTTTTTTTGTGTACAATGGGCTCTTCTTTCGCCTGATTTATCCTTTCAGTCTTTCTTTGCATCTGTTCTGACACATTGATGGCTACCAAACAAATGATGTTCATTGAGTACACCTGGATTTTCCTTCTAGCTATCATCTCCACTTGGTGCCACCTGAACTAGTAGCAAAAATTCTGCTTGTAAATCCCTCCATGCACGACCCTGTACTTTGTTCTATTACATTTTATCTCATTTCTATTGCTTCAGTCCTCAAGGTCATCCAATTCTTCTGGCATGGTATTTCAATACTCTGTATTAAAACTGCTTCCAACAAATTTAAGATGTTTCTACATTTTATGCCAAGTTTATTAATGGAAGTATTAAGCAAGGCCTATGCTTGAGGAATTCAATAGTAACCTCCCCTCAGTCCAATGGTTTCCTTTCCAGATCAAAACACATTATTTCCCTTGTAGACACAGCTGATTCCCATCTCTTTCCATTTTAATAATTATCCTTCTGTCAGTCTTGAACACTTTACTGAAGTACAGAGAAATATATCTAAAGAACTTCACTTGTCTAAAGTTTATCAGAGAAAAGGCTGAGTTAATTTCTGATCATTTATCTTTATTGCCTTCACTCACTTTCCATTTACTTTGAATTTGCTCTTCAAAAATTGTTCTGCTAAATCTGTCATGCAAAGTTCCTTTTTTTGTTCTTGTTTTGTTTTTCCCAAAAAGTTTTCATTTACAGAAGTGTATGTGGAGTCCTCATTTTGCATTTGTTTGGCAACCAGCTGTTTTTTCTTTTTCTTTTATTTGTTTTTGCCTTGCTGGTTCACTGAGGTCCAAAATGCTTTCATCTACAAGTCACAAATCCCAGAACAGACCCTACAAACAAATCATCATGCAACACGAACGGCAAAATGCACTTGCCTTACTGGAACACAGGCTTTCCTGCCAAACAAGATGCCTGTATTAGCTCTTACTTGCTACAACTTCTCTTCTGGCTAGCTCAGAAGAAATTGGAGGAGGTAGGAGTGAAAGATTGGAGAAACAGGAAGCGAGGCATTTTACCCTCCACAGTATTCTAGGCTTAGATAGATAAAAGCCAGACTAAATCTAGCTCAGTACTGAATTTAAGTTGACACAGTCCAAGATTTCCCAAACTTTCATACAACCAACACAATTTCAGGGATGCAGGACAGCAAAGCCTGAGTTATTACTATTGACTTCAGGAAATGGAGGTGCAAAACTGTAATGGTCACAAACACAAAAATGACTTTCTCTTGTTTCCTATAACCCATGTAATTCTATCTGCCTGAAACACCACACAGTCCACTTTCCCAATGGATTTATACATAATGCAACTTAACAGGGGAAAAGGTTTCCTCATTGACTCTTTCTTTCAAATCTGACCAACTGTGCTTATAAAGGTGAAAAATAAATATATTGCAGCATTAACAGAATCAAGCAAAATAATGCATTATTTTCTGAACTAAAGAGTATACTCTGTGCATGCTAACAGTGCTCTAATTTCATTGCTGTCAAGGGTATTTCAACATCACATTTACTATAGCAACCCCTGAAGATGCTCTTCCTGCCAATGAAAGTTAGTTCTGTGCTTAGAATAATAATTTCTTAATAATACCAAAGCAGTGTGGGAGATTAACATCTTAGATAAGAGCTAAATACAAATTACACAAGCAAAAGAGGGGTGAAAAGGAGCCCCTTAGTTCAGAACCCCATCCAGACAACAGAATGTTGTACTGCCAACTAACATAATACAAGTTGAAAGCCATACATCTTCAAAATGTTGACAAAGTTACCCTGATACGAACCATGAAAATACTCCTGAGAGCTCACTACTGAGAGCTCACTGCTGAACCCTTCCAGAAAGCATCCTTCACGCTAGTTGTTCTCCAGGCTTGCGATACCAGTGTTTCTCTTAAAAAAAAAGCCCTACTTTCCCTATAACCCAGTGCAGCTACGTAGCATAAATATTGAATAAGCCAGCCAAAGACTTTTTAATACAATGCTATTTAGATGCTAAGATGATTAGAACATGGGTGGTCAACTTAACACGCTCATGTTATTGATAGAGCCCTTCCTAGCTCTTCCAGTCATAGTGCCAGAATGGGAAATAATGAAGTGGAAAGGCTCATTTGTTGCTTATAACAGCTGCTGAAAACAAGTATAATGTTAAACTGAGCATTCAGAGTTTGACAGGAAATATAAGATGACAGAAATTGCTGTGATACATTGCCCAGTCCACAGATTTTGCAGGCTTGACCCCCAGGAGTAATTCATAATCATGCAAACACTATTATTGACTGGGAAGGATAATTTTATTACACAATCAACTCATGAACTAAGAAATTCTACATCTTTTTATAGTTCTGGATCATTCACTGTAGAAAGGGTTCATTCATCTATACCACTTTTCGGGATCAGGTCCAAAGATCACCAATTATGTAGCATTTTAAACAGAGTATACTATTTCTCCAGCAACCTGTTCTCAGTGATACAGCATTTCTGATTCATTTTAAATGTGATTCAATTGCCCTGTGGTCTTAATGGTTGCATAACTACTGGCATTCTGTGGCAATTAAGACTCCGCCCTGAAAAAAACCTGCATAGGCTAGAACCTGGTTTTGCAGGGCCCTTCAGGACAACATTTTCAACTAAGATCCATTGGGTTATTATGCGCAAGAATAGCTCCAGAGCCTGATTTGCCACCTGCCTGTAATAAACAGGCTATTAAAAGACTCTGCTATGAAGACAATTTTGAGGGTCCATTTGCACTCACAAACTTTATCCTTGAGCACACTTGCAAGCACCCTGATCTAATATTGGTGCTCCATGCCTGTCCTGGCCACTTCCATCCAGCTCTTCTGCCAGTAGATCGATGACATGTGAGCAACTTCAGGAACCATTCTTGATGAGTCCTTGTACCTCCTCCTACAAGAACAGCTAAGGCAGGAGACAATCCAGGTTTCTGCTTGTTTTTTTCAACAAGCCTGAATTTAAACCCAAAAAATAAAGAATACAGCAAAGGTAATAGCAATATGGTACCTACATCTGACACATTAAACAGCTATCAGAAGCAGAGTCTTGGAAAGAATTTGCCATATACATCTGTTTGTGTAGCGGGTCTTGTACAAGGAGCACCAGCTTTGACAGGAGAGGGTGCCTATGTACCATGTGTTTCTACAACATGAAGCAGAAGGCAAACCTGGCATGTAACTGGATTATGTAATTCCAGTGGTAATTGCACAGCAAGTCTAATTGCTGCAAGGTTATTCTAATTAATCTAATGACTTTAAAGTAGGCCTAATTGTGAGAAGAATGATTACAAGAGCAATGTGGTAGATCAATATTGTACAACATAGTAAGAAAGAAAACGTACAGATTTTGTGAAGCGACAGGAAGGCAAGGGAAACTGATCCTTGTCAGATTGCTACTGGTAGCAAGATGGGCTGGCCAAAGGTATTGGCCATATTACTGCTTAACATCCATTCCTTAGGATGCTCCTGATCTGGCAAGATGGGAACTACATTAAGAAACTGATCTGTCTGGAAAAGAAAAAAAAAAAAAAGGAAAAAGAAAGAAAAAAAATCTGTATGAGGCTGAGGAATCATCAGCAACAAGCAGTAAAAGACGGAAAGTTCTTTAGCTGCAACTGCCCTGCAAGTACTGTTCCTATAACTTTATCCTCAAAGCAATCCAGTGCAGGGAAGACGCAGAGTCTTAGCTGAATGTCTCAGCATGATTGGGGCAGAGCTGCCAGGGAAATTAAAAAAGCCTGCAGTGAAATCATTTGCACATTTTTTCTTCTTCACAGTAAAGGAGCACATCAAAGTTTGTAAATTGAAGAGAAGGAAAAGGCCAGGATGAAAATCACAAGGCAAAAATTTATCACACAAAGGTCTGGAGAGTCAGATGTAGTTTGTAAAACATTAATGAATTTGCCCTTTCTTCATCATCTCTCTCACACCCACTTTTACTTCATGTTCATACATTTCAGATGCAACTTTGAGATTCCTTTTAGCACAATGGAATTGAAAGAGTGAAGTTCTGCCCCTGATGGCACAGTCAGGAAAAACACATTCTGCTCAGGGGTATCAAAATGGATATTGGTGGGTGACCAACTGGTCTTGTTTTTTATAGTCATTAACAAGCATTTTTTTCTGTAAGATACTCTCCAATCATTGCTTGAAATCAAGGTCCACTGTATATTCATTTTAAGGTACAGAACAAACCATAATGCAAGCTTAAAAAAAACCACACACACACACAGACCTTATCAGAGGATTCAGGGAAAGGAAGGTGAAGGGTCTTCGTGAATTTCAGTGCCACCACTGCAAAAAATATCCAGTCTCTGAAGTGCCAGTACACTACACTACTTGTTAGCGTGAAACGCAAGCAGCTCACGCACACACACTGAGTGGTAATAGCTTAAGTATATAAAAGTTGGTGCTTAAGGGGCAGTATTTGTAATGGTAATTAAGGGTTCCACACCTATCATGTAAGGTACTGAAGCATAACAATACTGAAAGCATGTGAAAAGGTCTGAGAAAGCATTGTATTTAGAAAATATGGATTTCAGTGTACCTAACATTTCCAGCTCTCTCCCTTCCCAGGAACTGAAAATGTTTCAGGTAAAAAAGGTTTCACAGAATCACACAGAATATCCCGAGTTGGAAGGGACCCATAAGGATCATCGAGTCCAACTCCTGGCACTGCACAGGTCTACCCAAAATTTTAGACCATGTGACTAAGTGCACAGTCCAAACACCTCTTAAATTCAGACAGGCTTGGTGCAGTGACCACTTCACTGGGGAGCCTGTTCCAGTGTGCAACCACCCTCTCAGTGAAGAACCTCTTCCTAATGTCCAACCTAAACCTCCCCTGCCTCAGCTTAACATCATTGCCGTGGGTTCTATCACTGGTGATTAAGGAGAATAGGTCGGCACCTGGCCCTCCACTCCCCATCGCAAGGAAGTTGTAGACTGTGATGAGGTCTCCCCTCAGCCTCCTCTTCTCCAGGCTGAACAGGCCAAGTGACCTCAGCCGCTCCTCATATATCTTCCCCTCTAGGCCCTTCGCCCTCTTCGTCGCCCTCCTCTGGACACTCTCCAGCAGTTTTACATCCTTTTTGTACTGTGGTGCCCAGAACTGCACACAGTACTCAAGGTGAGGCCGCACCAGCGCAGAGTAGAGCGGGACAATCACTTCCCTCGACCGGCTAGCAATGCCGTGCTTGATGCACCCCAGGATACGGTTGGCCCTCCTGGCTGCCAGGGCACACTGCTGGCTCATATTCAACTTGCTGTCAACCACAACCCCCAGATCCCTCTCTGCGGGGCTGCTCTCCAGCGTCTCATTGCCCAGTCTGTACGTATAGCCAGGGTTGCCCCGTCCCAGGTGCAGGACGTGGCACTTGCTCTTATTAAACTTCATGCGGTTGGTGATTGCCCAGCTCTCCAATCTGTCCAGATCTCTCTGCAAGGCCTTTCCACCCTCAGCCGAGTCTACAACTCCTCCCAGTTTGGTGTCATCGGCAAATTTGCTCAAAACTCCTTCTAGTCCAACATCCAAGTCGTTTATAAAAACATTGAAGAGGACTGGCCCTAAAATGGAGCCTTGAGGGACCCCACTAGTGACCATCCACCAGCCTGATGTGGCCCCATTTACCACAACCCTCTGAGCCCTGCCCATCAGCCAATTGCTCACCCATCGTATGATGTTTTTGTCTAGCTGTATGCTGGACATTTTGTCCAGCAGGATCCTATGGGAAACTGTATCAAAAGCTTTGCTGAAGTCCAAAAAGATCACATCAGCTAGTTTCCCTTTATCGACTAGATGGGTGATCTTATCATAAAAATTTGTTTCATTCATGTCCATTCACTTCCTTTATTTGTTCATCCTTTAGATACCATTTCTTCTTTTAGTTTCAATTCCTCCCCCCCTTTTTTCCTGCTAATACAGTTAAAATTTCCATTAGATTATTCTGCAGTTGTTCACAAATTGTTACTGCTTCCATTTTAATATACATTTCTTTTTAGTAATGCTGATAATTTATCTTAAACTTTTAGCAGACTGTCCAGTTCCAAACATACATATTTCAGGTTGATACCATGCTGTGCTTGCATAAGGTAAATCATAATTTCTGTTACTTCTGCAGCTATTAGTAAATGAGATCTTGACCTTTGAAAAAAGCCCAATTCAAAGTCAGCCTATATGGCCACAAGACCATCTTGCCATGTTTTATTTTCAAGAATGTTAAGCAAATATCTCCCCGAGTAGTATCACCTGTGGTAATATAGATTTTCTTCCCAAACATCACAGACAAATATTTATAGGATTTGTTTTTTTTTTTTTTTCCTGTTCCTGGGAAAGTAACAAATGTTTACTTGCAGTTCTGAAAGAGCTTTAATCGATAAGGATTTAAGCTCCGGCAATGCCATATTATTTGTGATGCAAAGTCAAGCAATAAGGCCTTTGATATAAAGCACCATGTTTTTCTTTCCTTTTTTTTTCCTCTCCCCCTTTTATCTCCTTTGTCCCCCCCCCCCCCCCTTTTTTTCCCCCTCCTTCAGGTTATTTTACCCATCCCACCCAGTTTCAGTAGCCATAACTTTTGTCTGCAGAAACTTCACATTCTCCAACCTGTCTACTGATAGAACCACAAATTTGTACGTATGTTCTCTGTATGTCTCTGTGTGCTTAGATTTATCAAATATGAATGCATAGATGCTAGATTACATGCCAAGTTATTCTTACCAGAATTTCCCTGTATTATGTTTCCTCCTCAAAGTGCATTTTAGGCTAGTCTCAAGTCTACTGAAGCAGGAAGACAGCAATGAGGGAACAGAAGCAAAAAGGTTACTGAAAATATCCATCTTGGATGTAAAGGTCACCACTGAAGGCATAGAAAAACCAGGAATGTGACACTAGTTTATTACTTCCCACTTCTCCTGACCTGTCTCAGATTGTGTGTGCTACCCTAGGCTGTAGCTTAAGTTAGGAACCATTTGTCACGTCTAGCTACTTCAAAATGGAGCAGACTAGCAAAAATACTGGTTATACATGTGAAAATTTGGCATGTGTGTGACTTTTTATCAGTTCTTTTTGTTAGGGTGAAGATTTCAATAAGGTTTTGATATATGTGTGTGTGTGTGTCTTTAAAGCTGTAGCTAACTTAGAGAAATATGCAAGTGCTGCCTTCTACTTTATGGAAACTGAGTTATAATCAAGCACATTCAGAGCCAGGTGACCCTATGTTAATGATCTAAATATATATTTGATAGGACTGCTGAATCCAAAAAACAGGTAAAGCATGCAAGGTTTCTTTAATGAGGCACAAACAAGCAACATGGATGTGCTTAGACTGGGAGTTGAATAGATGCTTTGTTTCGCAAGGCACAGAAGAGACACTCAGAAGAGCTGGAGGACTGTCTTTCTATGGGTTTAACAGAATCATGAGGGAGAGGAAAAAAAAAAAAGGTCCCTGTAAGCAGTTTTCCAAACCAGAGCTCTTGTCCAGTGCTACCTTTGGGACGTGTGAAGTGATCTTCATTGAGGACAAATACTACCTGGTTCTTTATTCACTCTCTGCGACCTGGACTTGAATTGAAGTATTTCTCAGCATCAGAAAACCTATGGAGTCTATTTCTGAAGCTGAATCAACAGTGAAAGCCTGCTTAGTACTTCGTTGCCATATATCCACCCTCCCTGGAACTCCTCCTGTGAGTCCTGCCAGGGTAAACTTGGTCCTGTGGCCCTGTCTTGCCATTGCAAGAGAACAAGAGGAGAGAAGAGGTTACCATGTGTGTAATGTTTGATTACAGAAGACACACACAGTTCCTTATCCAGGACAAATAATAAGATCTACTTCCCTCCATTCATGTTGTTTCAAACAGGTCCCAGTTTTAGTATTCCTAAAAATCATGTCCTCCTAATGTGGGGAAACACAGGATGTCATGGGAGGGAGACTACACAAGGCATATGAAAGAGGATGGTATGCTAAGATTCACTGGGATGGAAGTGCGCTTGTTAATACATTGTCTAGTATCTAATCTCCACCTCAGAGGTGGTTACATTTCTCTAATGGTGAAAAGGTCTATACTATAAGATGAAGAACACAGACACAGCAACTTTCATCCTAATTCAAATTATTAGTAGTTCATAAGTGAGAGAATTGCAAAGGAAATAAAAGGAAATATTGAACTTATTCTTTTTATTCTTTTCTCAATCACTATCCTTTTTTTTCCCAGAAGGAAGCTGAACATAACACTACCTTTTCCCAGAGCAACTTCCTAATGAGCTAAGAAGTTTGAAAGAATCCTACCACTTCAAAAAGAAACTTGTAAAACAGCAGCTATTTATTTGAGGAAAAAAAAATCCACAGAAAACTGTTCTTATTTGATTAAATGCTGTTAAAGTCCTTCTATCATCTGGGTACAATAAGCAGCAGAGAAGAATTCAAATCTACTTTAGAAATATTCCTATTGAATTCGTCCCTCCCAAAAGAAGAAAACATGCATAGAGTAAGAAGTACATTGCAGGTTAACATTTTTTTTTTAACTGGTATTGAATAACAATTGTTAGGCAGGAATTTATTACAAACGAGCTGTATTCATGAATTACAATGCAGTAGCCTTGCTGGGAGACCTCCGTTCTCACATACACACCAGTAGTAACTGGTCTCTAATTATTAACCTTTTTCTTCACATTCATATTCTCTCTTCAACATTGTATTCTCATTGCCTCATCTCCTGCCACATTTCAGCTTAACATGCATCTCTCATTTTGTCAAGGTGCAGCAGGGACTTCTCTGAAGAAGTCTGTCCGATATCCACATTCCAAAACTACCAATCTATATGAAAAACAAGTTCGAAAGATAAGGCAGATGGATTTAGAGGCAGGGGCAGATTAACAGGGAACTGGATCTGTGTAGATCATAAACAGAATCCCTCAGCTCATGGGCACTTTTGCAGCCTGGGGATTTCATTTTTTTGGAGGTATCTTTCACCTTTCAGAAGTTACTTCAGAGCCTGACTCCTCCAGAGCAAAGACGTCAGACCACTTTATATGTTTCAAGTATTTTTCAATCTGCCACTGTCACGAATACGTGTCAAAATTTGACTTTAAAAGTTCTTGTAACAGGCATCAAAGGAAACAAACAGCAAACTCAAGTGCACAGGTGCCGTTTGTCTGCAAACAGACTTAGCATTTTAAAGGCAACAGCAGCTTTTGCTGCTCCCTCATTATACTCAGAAATGTGGTTGGTTGTCCAAATTATTGCACTAGAACAGAGAAAGAAAAACATACTTTCCTAACATTATGACATATTCCGACTAATCAACAAACTGGAAACACAAACAGGGACCTCAGTTTTCCTTTTAGATCCAAGACCAGATTTTGTCAAATAAGTGGCAGATTATTCAAATATGCATGCAGATACAAGCACAACTGCAAATTCAATCTGCATACAACCGAGTAAGACAAGCCTCAGTATCGCTTTTCCATAAGTTGTCATATTTTCTTTGTACAGTTGATTTGGAAAGAAAGCCTTTTGGGTGAAAGTGGTCCAAAATCAATTGAAATCCACATAGTGGAACATCACCACTCCTACAATAGGAGCCCATTTCTCTCTAAACAACTCTGAAACAGGAATGTATGCTTAACAAAACATAGTTCAGAAAGGAAAATGGAACAGCTGTATATAATTCAAGTCTGATATTTTCAAAAATTCCCTTAATAATCACATTGGTGCCTCTGAAAATATCAGTCCAAGTAACTCCTCACCTTTAAGGAAAATAACATGTTTCTTATGAAGGGACTCCCACCTATTCCAAGCACTAGGTTCTTATCAGATATTTAAACTGGCAATGAAAAACACTAGACATTGATGGAACAGAGTACCAAATGAATCGAGTATGTTTTCTCCCTGTTATACTCAGTCATCCATATGCAATGTGCCTGACCAGTAAACCTGCACTGAGGTGACCTAATAAAATAAAGTGACTGTCAAAATAATGACTGCACTATGCACTTCATGGTAGCCTAAATGATTCACAATTGGGGGGGAAAAAAAAAAATAATGCAATCTCACATTTTTATAGTGGAAGAGCACTTCTAAAAAAGCTCATGAGGGAAAAATGAACTTCAGAAACTCAAAATTAACACACAAAAAGTTATTCTAAATATATAATTTTAACTCTTTCCTTATGATTTACTGAGCTATGGATCTTGATGTTCAAACTTTTTTTTTTGCAATGATATGGAGCAACTTAGATTTCTCAAGTATTTTTTTTCTGTTTAATGTAAACTATCAAGTGTTCAAAACCCCTACAAGTATCTAATTCTTTCCTAAAATCTGCCACACTCCTGACCTTTCTAACATATTGTGCCAACACACATCATATAAATACATGACTTATTTATGCAATCAGACTAGTTCTGATAGGGAATGCAGTAAGAACAAGTGAAGTTCAGAATTTCTCTTTTGGGCAGTTTTCAATATTTCATCACAGTAGGCAACGTTTGGAGAGAAAAAAAATCTGAATTTCAGATTCTGAAGAGCTGACAGTTGACTGAGGTAATCCCAAATATTTTAAGTCACAAAGCTAAAGAAATGCTGTTTGGAAGTAGCCTCTGGAGTCCAACCTCCCACTTCAAACGGGACTGTCTTGAAAACCTCCCTGAACAGATATAACACAACTTTTCTTAATAAGCTGTCCCATTAGTGCAGGAAGTTACTAGGATATGAAGCTGTATGTTTTCAAAGTTTCCCATCATCTCACAGAAGGTTTTTTTTTTTTTTTTTTTTTTTTTTCCAGAGCCTGATATCCCATTCTTGCCAGCAGTTTAGATTCTCTGAAGCTGACCCAAGGTAAAATCTAATCTTGATACCTTTAATCAAAAAACCCTTTTCTTTCCCCAAATTGAAATATCAACATTTCTATGAATAAGAACTTCCATAACAGCTCTGTTTGTAACAAGCTTCTCACAATCCATCTGTAGACTCATACTCATATGATCTATTTGACTAATAATGACAACTGATATTCATGTTTGAGAACTGTCTACTCTCTCTGTGGAAAGTATTTGAGAAAGAGGATCAAAGCAAAATGAACTGTATATCCATTCAAACTAGAAGTGGGTTAGTAATTTGCATATATATATGAATATTTTTTACCCACTCATAGTCTGTAACATCACTGCCACCTACTATTGAAAGTGAACAAAGGTCTTTTTTACCTTCATTAACCAAGCTGTTTTGAATTAATACAAGTCTCTACAGCCATAAGATAATGTATCTGCACCAGATTGGAGCCTGCACTGAAACTGCACTAACAGTGCTATTTCCTGATTACAACAATTTCAATGTAAGTCTCTGGTGGCTGATACCTCACCCTCACATGCTCACTGTGGCAGTTCTCAAAACAGCTGTCACAGCCCAGTGGAGAAGCCACAGACAAGTTACAGTAGAGACAAGAGACAGTAGCTAAAACAAAATACAGTAGCTAAGACAAAGAACTAAAGTGCATGTTGAGGAGGGCAAAACATACATCCCATGCTTAGGAAAAGACAAGGGCTCTAGGAAGCAAAGAAGGTAAAAATCAAAGTTGCAAATGTAGCTGACCATTTAGAGGAACTTGCAATTATTTAAAAAAAAAAAAAAAAAAAAGAACAACAGAAAGATAGTAGAGAGAGATCTGAGGGGCTTTCACAGTTTTACCCTTTCCAATAGGAAATGCATACTATTATAAAACTACAGAAATGCTGGCCAGATTTGTAACTGCGTTATTCCACCTCTTTGCTGATATAAACATCAGTGAGACCAGAACAGTAACTGAGGGAATTGCACACCCTCAATTTTCCCTTTTCTGCTGGATGACTGCATAACACCCTGTTCCCCAGCTACTAAATTATTTAGGACGTCATCTGCAAACACCTGGAAACGTATTTCTTGCTTCAGTTCAATCACTTACATTTCATACCCTCTCCTGAATTTACTGGCAGAGGAAATAATAAAGGCTGTCTTCCCAAATGACTCCTTCAGATCATTTGAAATGACTTCAGTAATGTGTTACCTCAAAACCATCTTTTTAAATAATCACTTCTCTCTAACCCTTATATTACAGGATGTAACAAAAACTGTGAAACTAGAAGTGTGTTCAGAGGCTGCACTTCCTAAATAGTTAATGACATTTTGTTATGGTTAATGGAGGAAAACTCAGGGGAACCATAATGGCCAATATTCTGTGGTATGCCTTTGTGAACTGGAATATAAACTGCCAGAGAAAGTTACAGTAACGCTGCTCTATTTAAAGGGGAAAGGGTCTCTGGTGCCCAGCAATCCCTAAAGGAGGAAAAAAAAGATGTCATAGAAGCCTCAGGAAAACATCAGCACTGGGCTGAGGTCCTTGTGTCCAGTTCCATGAGCCCCTCCTTTCCAAGATTAAAAGACTAAACCATATGCAGCTCAATGAACATGCAAGAGAGAGTGCCCATGGGATGGGTTAAGGGGACACGTAGCCCAACTCTCATGCTGCATGTGCTGGATTAAAAAAATAACATTTTGGATGAGCTACACAGTCCAGAGGTGAGGAGTCCTGAGGCAGGCAATGGTCATTCACCTTGAGGAGCACGGTGGTGGGTTCTAGGGAGCAGTGCTCCCCGGTGTCTGTTAGTGCTTCCTGGTTGGGGCCACATCCCCATAGCTCTGCCAGCCAAAGGGGCCGCACAAGCATCTCTGGACTCACTTCGGACACGTTCAGTGAGTTTCTGAAAGGTCCAGAGGTTGGTCCTAGTCCAGCTGATTTTCTTGAAGTGGGGTAGGGAGCACTCTACCCTTCTCCTTCCACCAGCAGCACAGTGGGAATGGTAAGCAACCAACATCCAGCTGATGAGCAAGAGGCAGAGGCACTTGTATTTCAGACAGTACAGCCAAAAATCAGTAGAGGATATCCACCCCAAACATGAAATTTCACTGAACCAAACATCAACCACCTTGGACGACAGCTGCACATTTTCAAAAGTATCTTTAATCAGCAAGCCTCTGCACAATTAGTTGTTCTGGATCCCCATCTAAATTTTGGTTATAGACTGGCTACCGCTTCAGGTGTTGGAAAGACAGGGAAACCTTGCTTTGCTGACTGGAAAGCACAAAGGGTGAGCATTTGCAAAGGATGGCAGCAAATGAAAAGTTGATATATTGGTTAGCACCACAACACTTCCTCTGTGTCACTCATCTGCCAAAACCACTTCAGCCATGGCATCTGTTTGTAGAGAGAACAGGGAGAGGGGACAAAGCCAAGTACGCATCCTCACTAAGAGGGACAGAAATGCATGCTGCCAAGATACCTCACCCCTTTTTCAGATACATTAGCATTGTGGTGCACAAAGTTTTGGTATCATAGTTGCTCATATGACAGCTCTCTGCTCCTCCCTGAGGCTTCTAGGGAGAACCCCCGTGACAAGCACTGAATTTCAGCAGAGATCACATCGAGAGGAAGATAAAAAGACATCTCTAGCCAGAACTGTCAGAATGATGGCCTGGTTTGTCAAATCTGCCAGCCTAATATAACATTTCAAAATCCATATAATCTGACCCACATATGGAAACAGTCTGAATTCACAGGTGCCCAGAACCTACAAACCATAACAAAGTGAGAGAGAGAGAGACAGACAAGATCATGGTTAAATGTTTAGAAGTATATCTATTTAAAAGCTTGAATTTAAAGCAAGTATTTTTGAAAATTTTGGCTTATATTGATACAGCAACAAACAGTGCTCTGACTTCTTTTGACTTCCTACAAATACCATTGCATTGACTTTGAATCCCCTCTGTTCTTACCCTGGTTTAGTAACATGGATCTCAGGCTGAAGAGGACCGCATTGCTCATCCAAGCTCAAGCAGTGGTAGAGAACCTACCAGTGGTAGAGAACCACAGCAAATGCTCTTCTTTACATGGATTACAGCAGTTCTGGACCAAAACAAGAGCTCTTCCATCCAGCTTTCTCTTGCTTTTCCCTTATTCCCATCCACATACTCACAATGCTTTACCTTGAGCCAGCTCTGGCACAAGTCTGATCTGATAGTGCATCAATTCAATTTACCAAAACAGCAGAAAGTTATCTTGGCAAAAACAAAATCCTTTAGTTAGGATAGTGAGGCAAATTACTTCTCCCTGTACACAGGTAAAAATACCAGAGCTGAAGAGGGAGGGAGAGCAATCTCACTCTTCTGTGTCAGCAAGCTGTGATTTCAGCTCAGCTGTCTCCTGGGTCCACATCCCAAGCATCACAGTAGGCACTGCAAGAGCAAACAGGCCATCTCACCTCCGAAGATACCAGTGCTAACAAGGAACACATGAGGATTATGAAAAGCAATATTTGCAGGAAAGTAATTTGCCTGCTGTCACACAACCATCCAATGATAGAGCTATCTACAAAAACAGCTCTATCCGTTTTGTGAGAACCCTCACAAAACAGTGTCTGAACAAAGCTACTATCCTTTCCCTCAAATTTATTTTATTTTCTTTTTTGAGAATATTATTTTTGTTGTACTCAACCATCTTCTCTGCTTAAAATAGCTTCTTTTTCAGTTGGAGTATGGTCAAAATATGTTGGCTACATAAGTCACGCTTCCCAACCTGCCAAAGGCTAAATACAAGAGAACACATGCAATAAAAACTCCAAGTAAAACACAAGAAGTAAGTCACAGAGAAACAAAGGCATTTGCTTTGGTGTGGAAACTCTGCCACGTTATTGTTAAATTCACAGCAGAAGTAGTTCGCAGTGAGGGTGACTGGATCTGTATGGAACAGGAGTCTTACCCACAGAAATTAATGGTATTTCAAAATGGAGAAAATTTGAAATGGTTGCCATAAAGCCCCACATCAAATAGATCACAACAAATGTTTTCAGTTATTTCTCCTGTAGAAGAGCTATAGAGAATTCAACACAGATAATTTCCAAAAGCTAAACTTTTGAAAGCATTCAGTAATTATTTTTTTAAAACTATGATACAGGACACCAAGCATATTCCTAACCACCTAAAAGGAAAATATTATAAGACTCAAACTTTATGAATTTGTAGTGCTGGTAAAAAGAATTATTTTGCCCTTGGGCTACTAAAGAATGGCTGGGTTTACCAGCATTCAAAAGAGCTTTAGACATTTATATGGCTAATGAGAGCATTCATGGTTATGTAAGAAGGGATAAATAAAATTAAGGCTATAAGCCATCATCCTTCAAGGCTAGAAAAAAACTCTGTGGTAAACTCTTCTATGAAGACCTGAGGTAAAATCTTGACCTTGTTAAAGTTGCTCAGAATTCTTCCAAAATAACTAGAATTTTCCCCAAACTTGCTTAATAATGCAGCTTCCCCTGGCTTTATTAGGCTATTCGTCATCTGCAGAACTTACTTCTTTCTCACAGCTTCTGAAAATAACAAGTATAGATACAGATAAGTAACTAGTCAGACCCTGGGTCTAAACCAAAATGGCAATTGCTGTGTTCCTTTTATGTTCATTTTCAAGAACTGAAATTAAATATTAGCTCTGATTAGGAACTGAATGACTGCTAGTCTGTCTGGCTCTGGGACTGTCACAGTCCTCGGTATGAGAGAGCAGAGCACAGCATGTTCCGTATCATGCTGCATCATCCTGTTCCCGTGAAGCACCAATAGGTAGGTGTTGATTTATTCATGGAGAAGCTCCGTTCCAGTCCCACCTTGAATTCCTCTGCATTGCCATCAGAGTAGGATCCCTGTGAGTCCCCAGCATCACCCGATACGTGCTGTTAGCGCTGACTAGCTTCTTGCAAGTACAGTTCTCCCAGCTTCATTCTCCCTTTGCCATCTGTCAGCTGTTCCCCAGGGAGCAGACAAGTACAAAAGCCTGCTACCTCCTCCTCTCTTTTCCTTTAGTTTTCTACCTTCTTGTCCCTCTTGCAGACATACATGTATGTCCCTCCTGCTTCTTCCCCAGCGATTCTGCCTCCAGCTAGTCGCTTTGCTTCCCCTACCAGCGTGGCAGACGCACCGTACAACCGCAGGGCTCACGCGGGGCAGGTATCTCGCACCAGCCTCTCTCTGTCAGCTGGCAGCTCTGCAGGGTAGATGTGTGCAGGTCTGTGGTGACTGCAACGCAGAGCCAGATGCTGAAGTTTCCCTGCTTCTCCTGGTGCTGCGTCCGGTGTTTACAACACAATGTCTCCAGCAGCCTACATAATTCATCATGATTATTCACTGCATTGTGATAGGATTTGGGATTACTCTTTTGGTGCTTGCCTGTATGAGCCAGGATTTCATTCTTCATGGCATTAGAGAAGTAATATCTACAAGGTGTGAGGCATTGCTTGCTCAGTGCTGCTGGTGACATCTTCTCTTTTAGCCATGCATCCTTTGGTGCCTAGTGGAGGGTGTATTCTCCTTAATAAAGCATTTACTAAGATAATTGAATAATAGAGAACTAAAGTGATGCATTAAATGAAAATCAATTTTTTCTTCCCTCGTGCTTAATCCTTCAGTTCCTTCTGTAGGGGTAGAAAGAATAGAGAAATTCAATTGACAGATAACATTTAACTTGGATGAAGGGCTGAGACAGGAAATGGTCTGTAGCCTGCTGCTTGGGTTCTACATAATAGAAAGAAAACTCGGCAAACTTGCGTGCATGGTAAAATACTTATAAACCCTGCAGAACAGGATTTTTGAGACTGGTCAGTCTTCTACTGACTAGCATTTTCCAAGAGATCTTGCACAGATCATTAAAGGGTAATTCTCAAAAGCTGTTAAAGAAATAGGTGTCCATTACCTTTGATTTTCAAAGGAATTTCAGTGTAAAATCCCCTCCAGTTCTTGAAAATCTGGGTTCAGTGTTAGTGAGCCTTATTTCCCGATCTCTGAAATGGAGTTTCTTACTTAACTCCCTAAAGACATTTAGTGTCTGAGTACAAGCATTGTACAGTGCTGCTTTTGGTATCCCACTAAAGGACCTCCAAGTACAACCATTAACAAAATAAAACCCCTACAATAAAAAAGTTATAGCAACCTAATTTTTGCAGAAAGCTGAATGAAACCATTCATTTCCTTTCAAGATGTTCAACTTGAGGCCCCCATCTTTTAAAAATTTCATAAAAGCTACCCTTTTACCTCCTTGTGCTTTTGTCATATGTACATTGAAGCTCTCCTATATGTACACTGCTAAATATTCTTCAGACATATGCAATAAGGGATTGACATCTATTAATTTTTACTGGCTTTACAAGCGATACCGGAGAGCTGTTAACTTGTCCCTTTGGGCTGAAGGTTAGGATGAACTGACCTGCTCGCCAAAGAGATATCATCGCAGCTGGCAAAGACAGATTCAAGAGCAATATCGTGCCAGCTTTATGGACAAAATATAAATAATTCCTTGAATGGGGAAGATAACTGGTCCAGGCTATCTCAAATCTGTTTGCACTCCTCTTACTTTCAGCAGTATGAAGCAGAGTCTGTTCTTTCAACTCACCTCTGTTGCACAAGCACTAGAAAAACAAAGAATCAACACAATAAACTTTTTCCTCCGATGTAAGACAGCATCAGTACTGTAGGGAGCAAACCCTGCACGAGAAATTCGTGGGCGTGGATTTCAAAAAACCTGCATCAGTCCCCCTTACACCTCAGGAGAGTCATAAGGATACATAATTAAACCAGCACTCAGTTTTGAACCTCCTATCCAACCAGATATGTTAGACCTTTGCCTACTCAGTCCAGAAAACAGGGTTCTGAGACAAAGTTCATTTGCACTGCCACAGAGGTTTTACAGAAATTGCTCAAATATTATAAAATAATCTTTGTTACAACTGGGTGGCAGGCTCCCAAGAGTGCCTAGTGAATCACAGTTCTGCCCCTACTCCTACAAAGGGGTCTTGTTCAGAGGTCCTTTTAAAGTCTAAAGGAAACTAAAGGAAAAACCTGTGTTTAATTAAACACAGACTTGTTTTTCGCTTCAGATATGGAAACATTTCACTTCTTCACCTTGTTTTGTACATAGCGCACAAATTTTTAAAGCCGCATCAGTGAACTAGTACTGGCCTATACCTTCACTTCAAATTACATTCAACAGAAGGAAATAAAAGACTAACAACTCCACAGACATTTTTACTGCCTTGTTGCCAGAAAGTACAGTGTCTTCTCTGACTGGCCTGGAGTTCCTACACTTTTATCTCTGCTTGCTTTATCTTCCTGTGTCATCTGGGGCAAGGAAAGAAACCAAAGAAGCAGCAAGGAAAGAGACTGACTGTTCCCTCTGCCTTNTTTTTTTTTTTTTTTTTTTAAATACCAATAGGACTAAGATTCCTACAGGTAGGTAGGAAACTATGTATGCCTTAGATTAACCCCTCTAAACTTCAGCTGTTCAAATGTTAACTACACTGGGAATCAAATATGAAGCTAATCCATCTCTTGCTTTCCCTTTGGTCGCTTGTTTGGAGCTGAAAGGTTCAGTCAAAACTTGGGTCAATTTTCGGGTAAAATCTTTATTTTGTCTGATTAAAGCATTGCTGAGGTTTTAAAAAGAGCAGTCAAGTTTTATCCTCTTTTCCACCTGGCTCTTTGCTTCAGAGCACCTCTGTCCTTTCCTCTTTTCCCTCGTTCTTATCGATTATCCTGTGAAAAACACATCCTTTTCCTGAACAGTTGGCAATTGATATGGAGCATTTCCCATTGTCTTCCCTCGTTCTGTACTGTCTGGGAATTCCATCCCCATCTGGGGACAACTGGGAACAGCAGAGCTAGTTATGTCCCTGTAAGCTGCATACCTCAAAACAACCTCACTGACGTTTTCTGTCTCTGAGTGAACCAGCTCTGTTCAAGTAGGACAGCACTTGCAGAGGCTGCTTGCGTGGTAAAGTTCTTCAGGTTATCTTACTTGATGGATATTATTCAGCTATTTGCTCTTGCTGTGTGCCAGGCACAACTTTACACAGGAGTTATCACAGGAATGCAAAGATCACAAAGCTGGAACTCAAACAGTGGAAAATCTTCTTTGTCTGCTCTTGTATTTGTTTTGCAGATAAACAGCCCAATATTAAGTTGAGCTAGAATGCCTTAGATCACAGCTCTCTTTTTCTGTCATCTCCACGCATCTCTTTCAGAAAAAGATTAGATCTAGTTCCTGTGTGGAAATCAATAATCAGTTTGTTCTTGAGTGAAGAATCAGGGACAGAAAATCAGGAGAGTGGTATTTAAAACCTAAAATATGTTAGTCTAGTGGTTTATTGTTGGTGTATTATCTAAATATTTATTAGGTTTATTGAAAACATGTAGGAAATACTTGGTTACCTAGAAAGATACTTTCTTATAAAGACATAATTCTACTTGATTCCATAAAAATTCTTTTGCAAGCAAATAACACACCAAAAGCATTTGATGACACCCAACAAGAGGAAGTATGGCTGAAGTTGTTCATCCTCAAAGTTTTTCTATCTGTAAACAAAAGAATTCAATAGACTACCAATCAAAGAAAATATATTGTGTTTCTACTGGGAAAGAATGTTTTTTCTGGGTTGCTAGAATCTCTTCGGCTGAACTCTAAGTTAAATATTAACCAGTTCCACAATTGCTTCATTTTTAATTAAAATCTTGATCAAATTCATTGTTAGGTGATATATTTTATAACTTGTCCTGGACAGCTCAAATAGTCTTTATTAACGCAGTATAAGTATTTTTAATTTTAAGAGTTTAAAGAAATATGAGACTGAGTCTTACAAAAGTCCTGTTGTCTAGCTTCTCTCAAAATGATAGTGTGCAATGTTCTTGGCTATATTTGTTTTCAGATTTTGCTCCCTAATGGGCATTTTTAAGACACCTGCATTTTGTATACAGAGATTTAAAAAAAAAAAAAAGCACCTGAACAAATTATCTTTGGAATCATGCTGATTTAAAAGAAATCCCAAATATACTAACATTCCTATATTGAGAACTATTTTGTTGTTGTTCAGCCTGGACAGTACCATAATCTAAATTTATTACTCCCTTTTTACCACATCTTGGAGGAATTTTAGTTAGAAGCTGGGCATAACTGGTCAATACAAATATTACTTTCTTTGAATCTAGTGGAGGGGCGGAGGGGAATTTGCAACTAAGCAGTTGCAAATTCTTCCTCCTGAAGTGGAATGCATTTCCTTGCTGTTTCTAAAGTGACCCTATTCCACAGACAGCTACATCCTGAACTGCCAAAGCATGAGTTTGAACTTGCAGCATCCGATATGAATGGGACGTGATATCTGCTTACCAAGTGCAACACCAAATGTCTTCAGTAGTTATAAGCACAAGCTTTATATTAAGCACACCGGCAGAAGCACCCTACCTGAATTAAAGCCTCCTTGTATTTACAATTTCCTCAACACTCAAATTTCTGCCAGTTTTGTCCCCAAGGACTTTTATAATACTTAAAATATGTTCTTAAATAAGGATCTTCATTAGCATGTATATCACATGCAGCTTCTGCTCAACAGTTGCTTACAAATTAGATGTAGCAGGAACCATCTCTGACCTTTAGTTAATTATTTTATATCACTAGTGAATTTCAAGAACTCCAGGGGGTATCTTTTAGAAAATACCTGCTGAATATTTGAGAAACAGCAAGATGACACAAGGTCATCCATTTAATAGGATAGTATTAGCATCCTGTTCTGAGGACCCAAAAGCAATCCTCCACCCAGCACCACTGGTCAGAGGGCAGCAGCAAATGACTCATGGGGAAAGAGAACAATTTCTCATTTTTCAGAAAGTTCTATAACACAAACTTTAACAGATCATTAAAAATTTCATTCACAAGAATCCTGACTTAAATCCTGTTGAGTATATCTCCATATCCACGGAGCAGAGACAGGTGAGAACATTTCAGAGCACAGTAACTTTAGAAATAGTTGTGATTATTGGCACACCTTGTCTGGACTCCAGCTCCTGAATGTGGTTTGCCTTGCTTGATCCATCCCATGTGCAAATCATCAGGGTAGTACCCTGGACTCTACCAAGTCCTAGCAGATAGGCTTCCACCTCTGGGTATATAGAGGAGTTAAAGCTTTGTTAATGTTTTTGAGGAAACTCAGTCAACCAGTTAAAAATTTTATACTAATACTAGTATTGATAGTAATAATTGCAGTATATTAGCCTATTTCATTGACTTTCAGTTGACTGCCCATATGGTTAAAACTTGTCTTTTTAAAAACTATCTTATATTTATTATTTGCTCTTATTCATTTCCTACAGTGTATTAATACAAAAAAAGGAAAAAACACATCAGTTATACAATGTCAGTCATCCCAAGAAAATCCCAGAGTCAGCTGAATTCAAGGGAATGCGATTGGAAGGGATGAATCCACATGCTTGACAGACCAACACGTCTTCGAAGACATGAAATAGCCCTACTTTGCACTACATTGGGGAACATATGTATTCCCTGCAAGCTTGTTATGTGGGGAAGTGTGACTGGCCAGGAAAACAGACAACAAACAGTCAGGAAGAAACACACCCCTGTCACAAACATACTTCAGGAAAGAAGAGCCATATAGCACTCATCTAATTCTCCATCAAAAAAAAAAAAA
>VXAA01000510.1:192097-258303 GCA_013399115.1 Anseranas semipalmata
AAAACGGTGGAAGTTACAGTAGAACTTGAAGAGAAGTTGCTTTTTGCAAGACTGGGAAATGAAGGCGATCTCTCTCAGTATGGTAACTCCACCTGTATTTTATTTTATTCTTTGTCAGAGACAGACATGCCAACAGATCCATCTCCCACACTTCAAAGCACCTTCTCCCATTGTTTGTTACATGACCTATGGTTCTGTCAAACATGTATCATCCTGCAGTGATACCTGTATCACTTCAACACTAAAGAGCACCTCCTGATTCATTGCAGTCTAGGTGAAAGGAGAACTGGACCTGAATCTTGGAAGTAAACAATTAGAATACCTCTCTTGGTAATGACTGGAGAACCACACGGGGAAAAAATATATAAGAAAAAGATATGTTAATATAAAATTTCAGGACAACTTTTCTAATTTTTTTTTTTTGAGCAAAGCTCAACAACATGAGGCAGCTTCTTACGATAGTGTCAGAACAGCTCCAGTTTGGCTTGTTTGAATCCTGCTTTGCCTTGCCTGAACTTGTTAAGCACCAGCATCAAGAGACAGAAAAATGATACTGATGGTCACAAAGCTCACAAACCTATCGGGAATGCAAAAGCTGCATCCAGCTTTTAATAGTAGCACTGAAGACTGCGGTCCAGCTGAGTGAGCAGGAGACATCTCTAGACCTCACAGGCTGTGGAGCAGCTCTCCAGGACATAGATACTGCCTGCTGTTTGAATCCATAGCATCAAACCCTGAAATAAGTGAATATTATTTCAAGCCCTGAAAGCTTGTCACTGCTCAGCTTTGCTCTGACAGGTAAATACAAAACAATCTTTTACACATCCAGACCTACCTCAGGAACATCATACGACAAAGTATATTCAATCACACACATTAAGCACAAAGTGACAGAAGATTAATGAATAGAAACAACTGAGCGGAAGGCATTTATGGGGAAAACACTGAAGTTGTGATGGTCAAATCAGCTGCATAATAAATTTGATCACTTAACATCTATTTAAATTCTTATAGTACGTTTGAAAACCTCAATACAGTTTTGACCTCCGATTCAAAGCATAGTGAAATCAATCTAGTGCCCAAGAAAGTCGACAGATCAGAGCATACAAAAGATACAAAAATTTGATTTTGCCCAAGGCTGTGCACATTTTCTTCACTTCATTTTTGCTCACCAGGGATAATATATGCTTTGGTACATGAGGAACTAAAGTACTTACTCTATTTATGCATAGCTCTACAGATAATATTGACATTTCCTACACTGACACATGCAACTTCAGATTTAATTATTTATAAGGAACATCTTAATTCATTTATTGTTTTTCCTCAGCAGCTGTGGAAGGTTTTTTTTTTTTTTTTAATCATTATTTCCTTTTCCTGGACTGATCAAGATATTGCAAGGAATGACATTATAAAAAGGAATTATACATTTAAAAACCTATGGTTACTTCAAAAAAAAAAAAATAGAAGAGAGAAACTTCTCACAACAGAGAGCTGGATTTTGAAATCACAAGCCTGGTTAAATATATAGAGAGATGATTTGCTACACTAAGACTTACCCATATTTGTTTCTGTATAAAAGAATTATAAGGCCAAAATAAACAATGACTATAAATGAGAAGACAGTTTATTTCTAAAAGGGAAATACTGGCCTAGAGAAAGACTATGTTCCTCAAAGTGTGAATTTAACATGATTTTTCTTTGCATGAATAACCTTAACATGGAACCATGATGTAAATTGACAAGACGTGCCATATTGCAAAGATGAGAAGCAAATCAGTACTGAGAAGGAACTGAGTACCAGACAAAAATCTTAAATCTGAGAACTGCAATAACAGAAACAGATTGAGGTACAAAAAGAAAAAAGTGTGTCCTTACACATTTAATGACTAAAATTTCTTCTATTAGCTGACATTTCATCACTGGCAACAACAAGGAAGAAGAGAGAAATGGTAGAAATCCAAATGACTGAAGTCTGTTTTCATGATGCACACTCAACACATGAGATGCAGAAGCAGTGTGGGTATCCATTTGTCAGTGGATGCTACTTACATGGGCCTCTTCCTCTGACACCCTACAAGCCAGGATCAATGGCACTCAAACTCTACCACCCTGTATTCAGTGTGAACATCTTTGCATTGTCTCTGGAGTTTCAGAGCTTGGTGTCATGTTGTATGTTACAGCCACAACTATCTGGTTAATTCAAAATGTTTCAGATAGTCCAGGTTTCATTACCTACAGAATTAATCTCTTAAGCCAGGAATGATTAAGAACACAGAATGGAAAAAAAAAAAAAANAAAAAAAAAAAAAAAAAAAAAAAAAAAAAAAAAAAAAAAAAACACATTTCCTACCAAATCAAAAACAAACATTCTTCACAGATTGAGGAATGTGAGAAATAAATGTTAATTGACTGTTCTGTGTTTTCATCTTCTAGAAAACAAACACAACAGAATTCTCTAGCTCAGCTTGAGCGTACCATATTCAACTGTCTGTGCCTGTGCCAAAAAGCCACTTATTGCTTAAGTGAATGCTCATAGATGTTATCACTGGAGACAAAAGTATGGCTCAAAAAGGCAATTTTCTGAAAATAGGCTAACAAAGCTGAAAGACCAAAACAAAATCTTTGTTCAGTATTCAGAGAGATTCTGGAGTCATGCTGAATTCATTAACTTTCCCATCTGATCCACTTTGTTCCTAGAATTTGTTCTCCAATTATCTAGTATTAATTTAGATAAATAACTTGTTAGGTAATCACTAGTTGTAATGCTTTATGCAAGATCATTAATGAGCAGGCAACAGGCATGAGATAATTCTCCAGGGAGCCCTGGGCTTTCCCACAGATACTAACCCAGCTGGCCACAAGTGAGTCCCAGCAGCCTGGAGAACAAAGTCCCTAGACCTGGTCCTAATGGCATAAAGAGTGCCACTCTGGCACTGGGGAGGGAAGTAACAGAGAGATTGCAGAGCAGCCCAGGCAAAGCTAACCCATCCATCACTTCAGATCACAGTGAGCTATAACTTGCCTGCTCTCACTGGAGATTTGTAAACATCTGTATTTGCAAATTACTCTGCACTTCTTGATTCAAGCTGACTTTTGGTATCTAGAAGCAGAGAGACATTGCTGTGTGTGGTCCCTTAGCCATTCATCTCCTACAGAGACTGTGACCTTCTCTACATGCCTGGGCAAAAATGGAAGCCACGTTTTAGGACTGTGGTGTTTGGCACAACATCTTCTCCACTCTCATTCCACGTGCAAAACTATTTGGTTAACTCTTAAAACCTTACTATATAAAATAGGCAAAAGGACTCTTCCTTAGGAAAATCTTTGCAAGCTAATCTTCTGTCCTTTGCATTGTATCAGGTTGAAAATAAATCTCCTGATTTCCTGGTGCCTCTCTGCACCATTATTCTTAACCCTTTAATTGGTGAACCTCTGCTGGCTTCCTACAAGGCAGCTGCTCCCACAGTGTCGCTACTTGAAAATTCCAGCCTACCTAGAAATCTCATTACTTACGTGGGAGTTTGTGCAAAAACAAGTAAACACGTTTAGATGACAAAGGTCAAAGACAGCCTCCAATACACTGCAAGCAACAGCCAGTTAGAAGCTCTTTAGAGTGAAAGAGCAAAAATACAGATTTTGTAGCATGCCATGGGATAGCTCAGTAGCATTGCCAAAGAACTTGCAAGACTTGCTGCCCTCTATTTCTTCCTCAGGTCCCGAAAGCCTCATTTTCTGCTGGAACAAGGGCATCAGTTATGTCAGCAGAGCCCCCATTACATTGAACTTTATAGCAGATATGATCTGCCTCCATCTTTGTTCAACTTGGGGGTTCATCACACAAGACTCAAAAGCTTTGTTGCAGGAAAAGAAAGGGTGTTAGCAATCTAATGATGTGATTTTTATTCTATAGCAGTAGAGCTCTTGAGGTATGTATAGAACACATTAATATAGACACTTGGTGAGAAGTGCCCTCCTGTCTTCCAGCACCTTCAGATCTCACTATGGTTTAGTAAACATAGCGAGGAACAGAACTGAGAACAGCTCAGGCTACAGTTTCAGCTCTGTCTTTCTATGGCCCTGGAGCAGGACACCATGTAGTTGAGAGACACTCAGGAAAATAACCTGGTCTGCATACTTAAAACTGGTGTACTCACAAACAATTTCTTCACTGACTTCCTTTCCTTACCTGCCCTATGAAAAATGTTCCATTCTTGATAAAGGAAAGCCAGTCAGCAGGAAGGAGCAAATACATTGACTGCCCTGGTAAAAATACTAGATAAATACAGCTTTGGAAGAAGGAATTCTTATGGATATGCTGGAAATGGTCAGCAGCTGTAGGGAGATATAGGAAGCTGGCAGAAGACCAGGAGAGATTAATCAGAAATACACTGTGCAGCCAAATTTTAGTAAAAGTGCCTCAGAGTGAAGTGAAAGAAAAAAAAAGCACATTTATACTTAATAGGTAGAATAGTTCCATTGGAAAGGATCTTCAAAAAATCATCTAATCCAATTCCATACTTACGTAGGCCTTGATAGGAAAGGCATCTGCATATCTGATCATTAATCCTAACTTTTTTCCCTAGCTGAACTAGGTTTGCAGATAACTGAAATTCTTATTTAACTTTTGGCTAAAGCCAAGATTAACCAATATTATTCTTTAGGACTTAAAATACAACTCTAGCACAAATAGAGTGGATTTCCACATGGCATCAATTTATGATTTTCTAAAATTTCTCCAATTTTGAGTCAGAGAAGAATGGCCCAGTGTTTTAGATATTTGAGTGAAAATTGGAAGTCCAGAATTCAAGCTTTAAACTAAAAAATATCCCAAGATTTTCCTAAACTTTGCTTGCCCTGTTTGTCAATCTGATGTCAAGTTCAACAGACTTTTGTTGTTTTTTTTTCCTCCCTTGTGCCTCAAAAAAGCTAAAAGTTCAAAGAGAAACATTTTGTCAGCTCATTTTATTTCAAACTTTTCTTCATTATTGGTCTGATTTAAAAAAAGTAAGAAAAAGGAACTTTGAAACCCAACTCTAAAAATTCAATTTCAAAACATCATAAACTGAAACATATCATCACCAAAAGAATGAATTTTTAAACATCAAAAGAAATGTTTTAATATTTACAGAATCTTCACCATTTATTTTTATATTATGTGAAGTTGTTCACATAATATGACTCAGCTTCCCAGGTTCTTCCAGTCCTTATGATGCTGACATTTTTTTTTTCCTTCTTTTTTTTTCTTTGTGACAAAGTTACAGTTCTTTGGGGAAATGTCATCCAGGTCTAGCTGTGAGAAGCTGAATCATTTGGCCATGAATGTCATAAAAAAACAACAATAACATGTCTTTCTAAATACAACTCAATTTTTCCTGTACCTTTTGTGTGCATTGTAAGCCCTGCTGCTGTTCACCAGCTCTGGGGCCTAAATGTCATGCCTGCTGGCTAAAATGTACTTGGTGCTTATTCTTTTATGTATTTGTACTGTGTTCTTACTTTTTCTTGAGTCTGAAGTGACTCACAAAAACACAAATCTATAGAGATGACTTAGGGGGTGGCGTGAGAGGACAAGTTTGGGTGATGCATACTCTGGATGAAACAGATTGATTAATCCATCATATAAATTTCATGCTGAACACAAAACAGGGGTACCTTAACAAGACACTTAAAAATGCAAACTCATATGGGAAAGAAGTTCGTTTCTGCACCTATATTTCCACACTAAGAGCTCTATTTCTGTGCACCTTGCTGTGCTCTCCTAAATTGCTCTCACATTTGTAGTTTCCTTTGGTTAAAAAAACAAAAAAAACACACACAAGCCTCACACCAATTACCACATATGCTTTCAAATGGTATAGTATCCACAAATACCAAAGCATCAGAACTTTCAGCAGACACACTAGATCTATTAGAAAAATAAGCTTCCTGTAAGCATTTTTATATGCCATGAATGTTATGCATGCACTCTGGGAGATTGATACAAACACCTTAAAGAAAAATAGCGCATCTATAAGCTAGAAGAAAAGTGACATCTCTAACATTGGCAAAGCTGCTCAGCGCAGTTCAGAGTCTGAGCCTGAAATGCTTTGCTGAACAAGAAATGCTCACCCTTACAATGACAGTAGAAAGAACACTTCCAGCAACACATTGCTCTGAGTTCCCCAAGCACACAGCAGCCCAGGTGCAGGTTTANAAAAAAAAAAAAAAAAAAGAGGGGGATAAAACAGGTTGGTAGTGGAAAGACTACTGTTACAAGTCAGGCACCCCGTACTAGAAACATCCCTTCTTTCAGAAGAACATTGAGTCCTCCAGCCTCACATTGCACTGGAGAGATCAGCACAGCTCTGCTCTGCCTGCAGGGAGAAACTTGCCAGGATTAGTGGGCGAAAGAGGTTAATAACCTCTTAGCCTTTTTATTTTATTTTATTTTTTTTTATTGACACCAAAAGAAATCCTTGTGTGACTACTGACTGGAGTAGGGACATTTTTCCCGTATCAGTGCTCAGATCTCCAGTTTACCCAGGTCACCTCTCAACACAGGTTGCTTGTGAGGGTAATTGAGGAGGGAAGAGCCATAACTAACAGCAATAAATTCCCACTAAAATCCTCATGCCAAAGAGCTACATTTCTGACTGCTCAGTATCTTTGTAATGAAAGGGGAGAAAAAAAAAAAAAAAACACCTCTCCAAAACCTGGTAGGAGAGTGAGAGAATCTGGAGAGCCTTTACAAGGAAAATGTTTTGTTTGCAAGGAAAGGAGCAGTGCTGGCTATACCTGCAACTATGGATGTCCTCACTAGGTCTTCTCTGAGCAAGAACAAGAACAGGATGAGAACCTGTGGACAACTTTCCTGCATCACAGCAAACAGCACAACACTAATTTCCAAACACAAGATCAAGTCAGAACATAATATTTTCTGCTGTAATATTAACTAAGATTTCGAAAGGCTAGGAAAGTTTCTTCTGGGTATTTGATAATGAGATGGCTGCCCCACTCTGTGTTACCTCCAGAATAAACCATATCTTTCCTTTGCTTAAACACTTTTATTCCACATTTTTTACTTTTGGTAAAAAAAATAAAATAAAAATAAAAATGCTGCCAGAGATACTCTGATCCTTGTTAAAGCATGTACAAAGATCACCATTCAAACCAGAAGCTTTATTTTTAACCAAAGGAAAGGAGAAAAATAAAGGAATTAGATGACAAGTAATTTGGAGTTCCTACAGAACTCTATATACTAAGAACTGCTTTTGCATACACAGCAACTAGTGACTATAAGTAGGAAATTTCTTCTTGGTTTTACCCTCATTTTCATTTATGCTATACAAAAAATGTGCGACTAATCACACATTAGTTCTTATCAAGTGATAAACCAAAGACCTAACTAGAGCTCCAGTCTAACTTACCTATGTCTTATTAGCCTTCATCCCCAGGCTACTTTTAATCTGGTAAATCTTGCCTTTCACAAAAGTGAGGGCTCTACACGAAGTCCAAGTCCTTTCGAGGTCCCTTTGAGGGATCATAAGACTCCTGGAAATGAGAGCGCTGCTACAATTCAGGGAACTGGGATGCTGGATGACTACTTATTGGTGGACTGTTTCACTGCTTCCTGAGTTCAGGAAAAGCAAGAGTTTAACTAGGATTATCAAAGCTGCCTAGTGACAATAGAAAACCTCAATTAACTTGAAAAAACTTTTATTCTTACATAGGCTCGTGATGTCTTTTATATTAGTAACCATTGATCATTTTAGTCCTAGACACACCAGAAACACTTGCCTCTCTCCCAGAAGACAAGTGTGGAGAGGGCATGCACTGATTTCCAGGAACAGACTGCTTTTTTTTTTTTTNGGTACCTTTTGTTTCACATCTGTCCCACAAAAAATCTTAAATTTTCTAGCTAAGTTCCCCCACATAGGACAGATCAAGAAATATAAGTGTGAAGTTTGCCTAGAAGGAAATTCCAAACAAGAACTTTATGCCCAGACAGCACAAGCCTCTTGAAGGGGAAGGGGCTGTATCTATCAACGAAATCAAATATATGGCAGTGCGTACTGCTCAGTACCAGAATCACTAACTGCAGCCAAATAGCTCTGATTTCTTACTGCTGAAGCCCTAAAAGCACATTTTTGAAAACTGATCTATCTTGTCCTGGAGCTCATAATTATACATACCTGCTGTGAAAGCTAAATGAGTCAAGCTTTTAGGAAACAGGATGCAGGAGTGTAGCTCTTCACTGATGGAAAATTTGAAAGATAAGGCATTACCCCTGCAAAAATAAATACTTCAGCAAGGAAACCTGGATGAAGGCTGAAATAAAAACTCAGAGCTTATTTCAGAAATTACAGAAAGGGCAGAAGTCAGTAATGACATGAAGAGTCTACAGGGATGAGGGGATTTTTCTCAGAACCTCCTTGTTTGGTGTAATGATATTTTCCTTTAATGTACAGCACAGCTTTCACATTGGCAATTGCTAAGATCTTTGGGTGAACCCTGGTGACTAGTACTCCTCAGGCATCCTATGGTCTTTTCTATTAGCATACCATGTTTAAGAGATGCAGAAGTTAGTGTTTGCTATACTACCTGTCAAGCAATTAAAAAAATAAGGACTTGCTGGTGTAGAAGAAGTTGTGTTCATTGTATCAGGAACTTGATTAACTTTTCAAGCTTCCTTTGTTTATTATTTTAATCATAAAGCAAGCCACTTTCTGGCTCATACATTTTATGGCAAGATAGGACGCATTACAGGAGAACAAGGCATGCTTCTTTTTAAGGTAAGTTGAAAAATAGAAATTGCATTTTTTTTCCCCCCCTTTGAGAAGAAAGAGGGAGGTACCACAAAACCTGTTCTGGTGAGATTTGAAATACTGAAGAGGTGAGATGTAGAGATGAATGCAAAAAACTAATATGTACCTCTACCTAGCCACTATAGCCAAATATCCTAGATACCTAGGATACCTAGATATCTCCTGTTCTGATTAAACATTCCTTTGAAAATCCATTTGAAGAGCTAGTTCATAAGCTTGAACATGCAGGGTTTCAAAATATTTTTTCTTTTCTTAATCCTTTCAAGAGAGTGAAACATATCACATTCCAAAGAAAAACACCCCCCACATCACTAGGAAGGATTAGACCAGCTTCTGTTCAATTAAGAGCAGAGAACAAACTTTCTCTTTCACTTTCTCATGGTCTTTTATAGCTGAAGGATTGTGTGCACACATATACATGTACCCAGGGTGACATAACACCACGAAGCATCTAAGGAAAAAAAAATCCTGCACTAATATATCATCCTATACCAGGTAGGAAAAGGGTTATATGGAATTGCATCTAACTCTAGGTTTCTTATTACTGTTTTTTCTGTCCCTCACCCCAGATTAAGAGAAACAGATTTTCATTGCTATTTGAAAGAAATGCATCTGTCTACACCCAACCTATTAGAAATGTTATCTTCAACAAGAGAATATTTGCATAACACTGTTTTCCCTATCAGGTTCACAACAACTGTAGGACTTATTAACTTTGTGTTGAATATTTAACTTGACTTGGCTAGTCATCTGAAAGGCCTCATAGGAGTCAAAATGCATGAGCTAAGACAGATTTAAAACATCTCTGTACAGATTTCAAAAACAAAATACATTTTGAGCAAAAGTGTACAGGCTGGTGAGCAGGTGAACTGTCCAGAAACCTGAGCTGGTTGGTTTGTTTTAAACCAGAAAAATTCCATGTACACAAAGGCTGAGGGTTTGCAAAGGCCTATGCACTTCTTGATACAGTGTTATAAATTCTTCCCTTCCTGACCAAGCCACCATGGGCAGCTCCATGGCCCAGTTATAGCTGCTTAAACCTCCTCCTTTCTATAAAGAAATAAGATACTTAACACTAAAAATGAAGGTAAATACTTATCAAAGACATCTACAAGAGAAAAGGGCTGCGTGTACTTCTGCTGTAACTGTACAACATTTTGTTGCAAGTAGAACGAGCAACTTGGCTGCATGTAGATACATCAGGACAGAGACAAAGCTCTACAGTACAACTTTCCATAGAGCAAAGGTTTGGGGGAATGTGGAATTTGTTTTGGAAACAAGAGAAGCCTTTGACATTGTGAAAGCCCTGGGCCCCAAGGAGAGATTTGCAAGAGGGTAGGAAAGGCTCAGACAGATACTGCAGTGAAATCAGGTTAGATGTATCATGCCCATTATTAGCAAGACCCTCAAGAAAGGAAGTGCCTTGTGAAGAAAAGGAGCCATGTGACAAGCAGAAGACTTCTCCAAAAAGGTTGGACAGATCTGATAAGCAGAGGGTTGAGAGAGGCTCTGAGGGCAGCTTTGGAGATAGTGATGAGGAACAAGGGAAGGGTGAGAGATCTACAATTTGTTCTCTGTGGAAGAAAGTAATTCCAGGTCTCTGGTGATCTGACTAGATAGTTTAATCAGTTGAAAGCCCTTTCCAAAGCATAACCTCTACCCATTTGCATTGCTCTCTACAAGGTAAGGCAGTAAGACCCACCCCTTCTGCAGCTGTTTATGTTCCCCTTGACCTGCTCTCCCTAGGGGCTGTCTCTCCACAGCTCTGTCCATAAGTCACTGCACTGGCATGAAATCAAGCACACACATTTGTACCCAAATTATACATTTTTTTGTCAGCCACAAAGCCTATCCAGATGGCAGATGATCATCTACTGCTAGTAATCAGCTTCTCCTCCCACTTCTGCCACCACAAAAAATTGATGACAAATCTTCTCAGCAGCCTCTTAAAATCAAAAAACGAGCAAAGATATACAGGCAATGATGGCTTTTTTTGTTGTTGGTGGTGGGTTTTTTTGTTTGTTTGTTTTGTGTTATTAAGAAGCCATCTGGGGAAAAAAAATAAGATCTGTAGCACTGTTACAGAACAGAGTCATTAGGTTTAAAGATCACACTATTTGCAAGTACTTTCATTTCCACCAAACAACAACTACAGCAACTATGACTGCTTGCCAGCCCAACTTTAAAAACAAATAAACCTGCTGCGAGGTGAGGTGTTTGCAGACTTTACCCTTCCCTTCTCGCAAGTCCTTCCAACCTGGTACTGGCAGTGTTAGGGAGTATATAAACACCCCTCCCTTCTCTCTCCCCTTACTGCAGGAATTTTCTCAGCTGCTAGTGAAGGGCTTTTAGAGGTCTGGCTTCTAGTTCCTGTAACCTTGTTGCCTCTCCTCTTTTATGCAAACCTTTAAGCAAAAAGAGAGTCAGAACTTGCAGAAATTTGGAATTCATATCAAGAAGAAATGAACAAGAAGCTGGACAATTTTCACATCTGTACATCATCACAGGGTATGCTGGTGGTCTTGTCTCGCACATCAGCTACAGTAGTAACAGAGCTTTTAGACATTCAACACAAGATTCTTGAAATTATTTTGAACTCCATGAAGAAGTTCATTGTCCTAGGTAGGTGAAATAAGATGCAATTTCTCACAATCCCATGAAGACAGAGCATAATATCACTTTCCTCATCTCTAGTTCAAAATCTTTGAGGTTCACATACCATTTCACTTAGGAGATCTGACAACAGCAGCAGATTTGCAAGTGTATAATACCTGCACTAAACCAGCTCTTTTATGATTTTCTGGTATTGAGACACAAAGCACAATTGTGACCATCTTCATGAATCCCAAAGCTCCTACTGGGAAAAAGACCACAGGTAGCAAAGAGGTGTCTGCAGAGTCAGCAGAGGTGTGTTGGCACACCCATACTCCCATACAAGCACCAAAAGTGGCAGAGGAGTGAGTCCTCTGAGCAATTCAAAGGTTGAACGCGAGGGTTACACTCATGCAGCCTGTGAGTTTTACTGGTTGGGTGGGATTCTCCCATAAAAAAAAAAATAGAAAGTAATGCTAACTGGCCTTGCATCTGTCAGCTGGACCTGAGATTTTATTCTCTATAATACCATTTTCTGCTCCTGGATACTTTAGTATATGGAGAATACATGCAGGCTTCCTATAACAGAAAAACAAATACATGATATTGTGTGTCAATCAGCTCAATGCTCAGGAGAAATGTATGATTTAAATAAATACAAAAGTATAATCAGAAAAAAGTTACTGCAGCAGATACACTTTTTTTTCCTTTTAAGTCAGTAAAACTAGAGATCATAGCATTTTTTGCTGGAATTTATTGAAAATAATAAATCCAGCCTATTTGCAGTTTAATTAATGAACCTGACAGTATCGCACCAAAAGCTACTTTTCTGAGTATAATAGCAATAGATAGCCCAAAAGTCTCACCAAAAACACATATCAAGCATACTACAGCTGCCTAGTACAATATTTTCACTTCAGTTTGGAGAGAATAAGAATCAGGAGATGGGAACCCTCTCAAGAAGTTTGGCCTTTTACTTCTGTTGCTGTTGCTTTATTTCCGCATGTCTAATGGAAGTATTTCAGGTTGCAGGTGCAACAGTTGCCAAAGGGTGCCCAGAAGTTCAACTCTTCATGTAAGCAAACTTTGAACTCCAGAGAGTGATGGGAACAGTGTTGGAAACATCACAGCCAGAAATGCTATCCCAAAAGGTCTCATTATAGCTGCTAGGCAGCCTCAAAAGTGGAAGTGCTGTGGATAAGACACAGAAGCAGACCTACAGCCAATTCACACCTTCCAGATTGTAAAAGCACGTGTCTAAACAGCTTTAAATATTCATCCAAACGTAGTCTGAGCTTGTGAAATGAAGGGGCTCCCTCTCCAGTCGCCCAGACTGCAGCCCCCCAAAGAGCATTAGGGTTCCCCAGTGCCCGGCAGAGCTGCACGCCAAACTCTGCCTCTATTGCACACAGCATCTGAGGGGGTCTTGCAGACATAAACAGGCTTCAGAGCAACCCCAAATGGCTTGATACCAGGCACTTTTGCTCTGCTTTTTCCAACACTCAGGTATAAGAGGACACAGGTGAGAAGCAGGCCCTCCTCACCCAACCTGGCTCCCACATGACGGGTCCCTGCGCTCTTCCACCTCAGTGTTGGCATTTGCCCTCTGGAAGCTGCTTAGATGTTTTTTGACTTCCATGTTTAATTCAGCAGTATGTTTTAATAATTGTTCTTTTCTAGGCAGGAACCTTGAAATAACAAGTCCAATAGTTTCTAACTCAGTATAAACTCTCTCTTGATACATTCATGAATCTCTTAATACTGCAGAGGAAGATACAATTAACATAAATTGCTGGAGAATATTCAGATCATTCAAGCTTCTCCAGTAGTGCAAACTTTACAGTTTGAAAAAAGGGACAAAGTTTTCTTACTGAGGTATATTGGAAAACAAATACTTTAATTTTACTTTTCTGAGAAAGAATTGAGGTCTAGAGAGACTTAAACAATGATTTCGGGGGGAGGGAGCATGACAGCTGCTTAGGTCAGTGGTACAGAAGTTCCTCATCTCTATTCCCACACACCTCTTATCCAGACCCCAAACAGCCTTCACAGATGCAACCACTGAGAAGTTTGCCTTGCATGCTCCAGTAATACTCCCCACGCACAAAAGTATGCAAAGTATCAGGAGAAAAGGTTGCTCACAATGAGTTTCCATCGGTGCCTGGTTAATTTACTAAAAACAGGTTTCTGGAAAATCCAGGCAAAGTATAGATAACAGATGCAATCCAAAACTGTGACAGAGGCACATAGATTAGCTCCAATAAGTGTCACCAACTTCACCACCCCACCCAGTTGCTGGCAACCATCTGATCCACAGCTGACAGTAGAAGTCAATGTCACACCATCACACACTTCCTACTTCTAAACCACAAGAGCCATCAAAAACTTTTGGACTTTTCTTTAAGCATACATTTGAGATCAGGCTGTGGCCTCCCTATTCCCAGCACCTTCCTGTCAGATTCTCACAAAACTGTTCACCAAGTGGTACGTGAACATCTATTAGATTCCAGGATATGTGAGCTTACAACACTTTACCTCTCCTGGTGACTTCTGTAAGAAACATGCTATTTTAGCCTTTATTTATTTATTTTGTTTAAATTATATTTGACATTTTCTACAGGTTTCTACTGCAGAAACTACTCAGGTTTCTGTTTAATTAGCTCTAAAAGTAATACACTTGGGGAAGAAAGGAAAGAAGCACGTTTTCTGATTACATTTTCCAATAGTTGAAGTTTGCATTATTATCTTTATGGCTTTTACAACAGTCTTCTATAAATAACCTAAATAATCAAAGCAAGCTCTCCAAGAACATGAAATCTAGGCTTTTGCATCTTTCAAAATATTACTCTGTACATAAAGATGGATAGCTAACACTCCCATAAGCAATAGACACAAAAACCTACAAAATTTAATGGAGCATTTCAAATGCCTGGTTAGATGCCATACTTGGAAAGCTAATTTTCAGACTAGCAGGCCACAAGTGGTAAAACAATTCCCAATACAAAAATGTTTCAGATGGAAATTGCATGAAATGAATGATGCTTATTCATGGCCACAGCAGGCTGAGAAAAAATTAATTTAAGATTTTTTCCTTCTTCATACCCAGCCCAAGAACATCTGATTTCTAAATCAATAGCTGTCTGTAGCCAAACTGAAGTGCTTGCACAACTTCAGACAGGTAATTACTTACGGGTATTGGATGGGGAACAAGCACATCAAGGGATATTTTTTACATCAATCTTCCTTCTTTTATGTTTTATTGTAGCCTTTTAGTTGTTTCAGAGATCAGCATTGAGAACATATTTTGGCCACTAGTAGGTACAAAATAAAGAAGAACTAACAAGCTAGACACACAACTTTGTCCCCTTTTTCAAACCATTTAAGTTCATGGTTGAGGGACATAGTTTACAGGGAAGACAGTTTTAAATCACAGAATCATTTAGGTTGGAAAAGACCTCCAACATCACCTAGTCCAACCTATGACCTAACACTAACAAGTCTTCCACTACACCATATCGCTAAGCTCTACATCTAAACATCTTTTGAATACCACCAGAGATGGTGGCTCAATCACTTCCCTGGGCAGCCTGTTCCAATGCCTCAACCCTTTCAGTAAAGATTTTTTTCCTAATATCCAACCTAAACCTCTCCTGGCGCAACTTTAGCCCATTCCCCCTCGTCCTAACACAGGACACATAGGAGAAGAGACCAATCCCCACCTCACTACAGCCTCCTTTAGGCTACCTGTAGGGAGCGATAAGGTCGCCCCTGAGCCTCCTCTTCTCCAGGCTAAACAACCCCAGCTCCCTCAGACGCTCCTCATAGGACTTGTTCTCCAGACCCCTCACCAGCTTCATTGCCCTTCTTTGGACCCGCTCCAGCACCTCGATGTCCTTCCTGTAGTGAGGGGCCCAAAACTGAACACAGGACTCAAAGTGCAGCCTCACCAGAGCCGAGTACAGGGGGACAATCACTTCCCTAGTCCTGCTGGCCACACTGTTCCTGATACAAGCCTGATACTTGGCCACCTGAGCACTAAAAAAAGAAAGCTCTTCTCTGAAGTCCATTTTAGACAGAACAATAAAAAATATATATATATATTTTGCCATTTAAAATAACTTTGATATTCACTGTCCAGAATACTTACTGTAATAACTGTGCAGGACAGTATATGGACCATTATGTAAGTCATAAAATGTCTAAGCTTGTATAAGATTTGTAAATCTTCCTCCATTTTCCTTCGTATAGCTAGAAGCTCTTGGCAAGACTTTCTTCACAGTGAAAAGTTCACTTATACAACCTCCCTGAGATGATGGTACATTTTTTATTAGAAGAGGATGTGTTTTAATGAAGTAGATGCATTTAGTTGCCTCTAGTGTTTTCTCTGGTGTTCACAGCTCTCCCAGGTGATGATTCAAAATTTGCATTTTAACAGAAGTGAGTACTCTGGGAAAGGCATCACGCTTTAAAGTTCTTAAGTAAGTTTCTGCCTATTGTTTAGTTTATTTATTACCACCTTTACAGTCTCTTGTTAAAGGGATACATAATGCTTCTGTTAGTTGACCTAAATATCTGTATTTTTGCACTCAGTTGTAAAGATACTATACTAAAATATAAATGTGACAATCACTTTTGCAAAGCAATTGTTCCATCTACTTTGTAGTGATCTCAGAGCACAAAACAGGTAGAAAGCTCCTTTAAATGATCTCCTGGAAACTGCTTGCACAAAGCGGATTTTAATCTGCAAGACAATTTCTTATAAGGGGTATCTGCAATGTAAAGCTTATAGTAATTTTATGGCTTCTAAAAGCTGTAAAATTAGGTGTGCCACCTTGACAACATCCACTGGAGGGAATGGAAGAGTGCAGAGGACAATTGTGCTGTGTAACTGCATGTACAGTTGGTCTCTAATGTGGAATTTGCCAGATTGATTTTTTTTTTTTTTTTTAATCTAACAGAAGAAATGCTTGAAGTTTCTTTTCACCCAATGCAGATCGTTCTAACAGAGTGGGGATGGATGATGCAGCTGTACTTCCAGGCGTGAGAGAGGACTTCTCTCGTGCCAGGCACAGCCCTCCTTGCCCAAATCTTTTGCAGCTTAGAGAAGGCTCTTGGCCATTATTTCACATGGTTGAAAGGGCATCTATAGCCTAACCCAGAGACGTAAAGAGCACTTGACCTGTCTTCCCATTGAAGTTCCACTTTCTTTCCACTGAAAACATTCTTCATGCAAGTTTTCTAGGAATTAACATAAAACCCAAGGAAGGACTTTGGGATACAGCAAAGCAAACTCATCTGCTTTTGCTGCATTCAAGCCATTTACACTTTTATTGCTCCATGGAGCATTTTTACAGAACTTTGCCTTTAAACTAAAGCAATGGAAATTTGATGGTCCTGATTGAGAAAGAGAAAATTGTCATGAGTGTAAAACCAAGACTTGTACATATTGCCAGGTTGTTTCAGAAAGGTCTTAGCCCCATGGTCCTGACTCAGAACCACTGAGAAGGGGAGGGACCCAACAAGCCCAGGAATGTGGAATAGCCAAAACATCTGCTCATCTTAGCATCCCCTTGTGCTATTCATGATCTCTTATCCCTCACATAGACTTTCCCTTCCCCATTCCAGCTAATTTCCCACCTTTACTAACTGCTTTTCTATGTACAGTTTTTTTTCTGTCCTAAACAGTTTTCCCTTAGATCTTTACTGAGCAAACATCCACAAGCACAGAATTTCCTTTCCATACCAAAACCCTTCTGCCTTGAAGAAGTCCAGATGCACCTGTAGGCCCCTTGCTTTACACACCATTGAGAGCTGAGTGCTTAAACAGAAGGCAGGTATTTAAGCATCTCCAGGGATTTGGCCTCTGGACCAGTAGCAGTGACGAAAATAGTAATAACAATAGTTCACAGAATCACAGAATCATTTAGGTTGGAAAAGAACTCCAAGATCATCCAGTCCAACCTATAACCTAACACTATGGAAGATAAGAAAAACACAAGGGTTCTCAGAGTTGCCACGACTGAAAGCCTTCTTGAGCTGCATATTAAGTCACCAGGAAAAACAGGCACATTAGCAACACACTGAAGCAATGAGGTTGTTTCCATAGGCTCCAACATACTGCATTTATTACAGATTTGCCCAGTTTATAGTCTAAAAAGTAATAAGGCTTTCACAAGTAGCTGACACATACTTATCAGAAGTCAGCTGCTCTCTACAGGGTTTTGGTGCAACAGTGAGTAGAAGCCCAGGCTAGCTGGGATAACTAGGAGCAGATATCAACCTCACAGCCTTCAGCAGGCCCCTTTTCTGTGTAAGGGTGCAAAAGATGATGAGATGGAAGAAGTGGAAGAAACACTCTCCAAGAGGGCTAACCTATAAGTGCCGTAGCTGAACCACAGGGGTGGTTACAACCCCACGGTAAGGATGACTGGATGGTGGGGATGAAGCAATTTCCTGCACCTCCTTCCAAAGTCACCACAGTGGAGGAACAGCCTGGTCTTAACAGACCGGTTGTGGCTGGCAACATCCCTGCCAGGCTTTGGATGCTCTTAATGCTTTCCGACAGCGGGGAGGCTTTCCCTGCTTCTTCACCAGTGCCATGTACTCCAGAGGAGTGTGCAGAGGGGAACCTCTTCTGTGATCCAGCCCTGCCCACTGGCTTCCAGCAGTTGCATTTCTGAACTCTGTAGCATCAGCTGCACTCCCCATTCCATCTACTTTCATCTTTTTTAGAATACATTTGTTTTCTTCACAGATCCATTGTGTGTGTGAGGGTAATGAACAACAATTACTTATAACCAGGACCAAGTATTCACAGGCTAGAAATGGTTTACATATGCAAGTCCAGAGGCATTGGCTCACCTCAAAAAATGAGCACAGTCCGCAATTAGCAGCCAATCTAATAAAATCTCACTTGTCTAAAGCAAAGCTTCTCTTACTGAATTACCTTACTGTAACTGTACAAGCAATTTGGCTGTTGTAATAGTTTAATAGTATGAAAGGGAACTGATTCTGAAGGCTCTGAAATCCTTCATTCCCCTGCTGGAGTCTGCCGCATACATGATTTACATCCAAGAAGTCTCCCTTGAACCAATATACTTATGTTTCTTTTACCTTTTCCTTTAATTCAAAACTTCTCTAACTACAGCTGCAAAACAAAATATAAATACAACATGAAAAGCTACCATTTATGAGTGAAATATCAAAAAACTGACAGTGGAATAACTGTCAATATTTATGAAAGACCTTGTCTTCCTTTTATGCTGCTTTTTGAATTAGGAGATGTTTCACTTCCAAATCCATTTAAAATACAAAGTCTACTGAACTGAGACATTATAATCATATTTGCTGATTGCTTTAGCAATTGTCTCCTGCAATCTTCTAAAGCAGTCATTAGATTCCCACTGACTGCATCCAGAATAGAATAAGGTAATGTGAACATCCAATGAACTTTTTTTTTTTCCAGTACAGCTATACACACATCCAACATTCACACATATTTAGGTCACACTCTGTAGGCTACTATTGTTAAGCAAGGCAAAATGTTGACCATAAGGAGCTAGGGGTGCTTTTTTAGCTTTTTACTTCACCACAAGCCAGAGATTCCTAAAAATGCACATCCATGGGAAGAAAAACAGAGACTAAGCAAAGGCTTATGAACTGTCACCCTAAGGATTGAGTAGAGCTATGAAAAAGACTACAGAAAACAGGAACTGACTTTCCTTAGTCCAAATTACTGCTCTTTTCTATGGACTGATTTCAGACAGCTAACTTGGATAGCACCTAGTGGGAGGATTTTCCCCTCTGGGAGCTGCAAGTTTAATTGCTCTTCTTACTTCCCAGTTCATCCCTAAACTCTGCAGAATATTTCAGAGTTGGAAGCTATATATATATAGCATATATATACATATATACATATATACACACACACACATACACACACACACACACACGGATACCCTGTCCTTATGGACACACCTTTTCTGGGAAAATAGCAAGCCAGAGTTCACCTGCCCTCTCTACTACTAAAAACAGGTTAAGGATTGCACCTGATTATTAAGGGTACCTTGCAACTTCACACACCAAATATGAGGACTAAGCCACAAGTCATTTGTACTCAAATCTACAGTACTAGTAAGATTTCTCTCTCTTTTTTTTTTTTAATTATAAATGGAATTGGTTAATATACAGCTCTGCAAAAAATTCCAGTGTTTGCTGCAATACAATAAAATAATGGACCAACATTACTGGTTCCACCTGTTATTCCTCTGGGTGGATAGGTTAGTAAATCAATAAATGGACTACTAGATTAGAGAGGAAAAATGGCTTGGGTGAGGAACACTTTTTTTTTTTAATCTCAATTCTGCAAGCTTTATTAATCAACAAACTGGCAAATGCTAGTAAATCTCAGAGCTTTGTTCTCCACCCTTGTATACAACCCCAATTTCCTAGCCTAACAGGACAGAGTTCTAGCTGTTTCTAAGTTATGACAGAAAGCAACCTCTCTTAGGTCTTTTAATATTCTAGTATATATTAGCATGCTGTTTAAATCTTAATTAGATATTATTCTTACCAATTTACTAGCTTTTTCACATCTGACCTTTTCTCACCTTCCTCCAATAGATTGAATCCAGCTTTTATGTATTAGAACAATAGTCTAGTCTAAGTTATTCCTTATATTAAATTATTGTTCCCCCACACACACACGATTGCACAACATGATCCAAAAGGGAGCTGGACCAAAACAGGGACTATTGGGCACCTTTCCCGTAAAAGCAGCAACTGTCCAGGGGGTTCACACCCCTCTCCGAGGTCAAGATGCAACAGGCCTGGATCACTTCTAAAGCAGTACAACATGGAAAACACTGATCAAGACAAATAGAAGTGTGCTAATAATGGAAGTACTGAACACTTGAATGAACTATTGGGGGAGAGGGGATTAAATATCCTTCACAGAAGGCTCTTAAGAAGAAATATGAAAAACAGCTAGGAAGGTGCATGGAATTGCTCCTGTTTCTGACAGAATGACTACCACTTGATATTCCTCTCCAGAACATTTTTTCTCATTCTAAAGGAAAAACAGATCTCCCTCCCTGCAGCTCCCTCTTGCTCTCCAGGGTGCTCATTCCTGCAGCAGATAAGGCCACCTTGGAAGAGAACTCCAAAGATGTAGGGCATTTCATGGTTTGGCTCCACTAACAGAACTGCAAAGAGACCAGGTTTTCCCTCATTATTCCTTCCTCCTCAGGCAGCTTGGCCTAATCCTTCTCTAGCAGTCTCTTGCACACCCACTGTTGGTCAGAGCTTAGCAGGCACTAGGGGCTGTCATAGTCATTTACTAGAAGTAGTAGTCCCAAATGAAGTGTTTCTGTACTGCTCACCAGTGAATAACTTCTCTAGCATGGCAAGAGGCAGCTCTTCTACATGCTGAGGTCAACATCAGCAGCCATTTGTATATTTGTTTAGCATCAACTTGGCTTGGCAGTTATAGTACTTCCCACTGCTGTTTTGTTACACAGAATGAGCAATTATTTCACTCCCAGCAAGACAATCCCTGAGCACTAGGCACTGGCAGGGGGCAAAATTCAGCCTGTACTGTAGTCTGGGATGTTCCAGGCATTGAGACCACTGTGGGTTTTTTGTTTTTCCCCTTGTGGTTTAGCTTTGCCACGTAATTGCCAGGTACTACGCAGATTGCTTGATATCCTATGGCATAACCTAGGCAACAGAGCAGGAGGGCCCCTCTACTTGCCCATTTAAAAAGGAAGTAAAAAAAAGAAAATGATTACCAGTGCGATCATCTCCATTTATGTAGAGGGGTGAGGAGGAGGAGAGAATGTCCCACTACTGAAAATAGCTTTTAAGTGTATACCATGCATTCATTAGCTTTGTTTACCCAGGAAAATGGCCATGTAAGTTAGCAGTAGTGTAATTAGATGGTTAATACAAATATATTTGTTAGTTGAAAGGCCCAAAGGAAGAGGAAAAAAATAATAATGGTTCTCACTGAGATTATTTTTCCAACAAAATAGAAAACCTGATAAGAGGAGGTTGTTTTCATTTTTCTGTTTACTGCTTACAAGCTTTTACTTTTCTTAAGCAGAGACCAACTTTTACCCAGACTGTCTGTCCAAGCGAGTCATCCTTTCCGTTTTATAAACATTGGAAAGAAAAAGTTCAGTCCTTCTCAACAGAGCTTTTTACATTTACAAAATAAGAAAATGGAACATTCTAGTACTATTTTTCCTCCAACATGAAGTTAAAGGAAGTCATTTCCAGTTAAACTTTCAGCTTGCTGGAAACCAAATGACCATGCAGCCCAGGGCAAGGACAAAATACAGTACTAACAATTAGGAGATTGAGCAGACACGTCACCAACACATTGAGAGCTGCAGAAGCTCCAGAAACACCATCGATCTCTCTCTACCCAGCACACCTCATTGCTGGCTTTATCTGGGCCAAGTGTGGGCCACCATAGCTACACACAGAAGAGCTATAAGACCACTGGCTACAACGTGGGATTCCCCTTTCCATATGCCAACATCCATCCTACATACTGGCACCATGGGCCACCCTGCAGTCATACCTAATGACTTTTTTGGACCTCCTGCCACATACATCCACACAGGTTAATCTCACACAGCAAGTTATTTGCAATTCAAGGGCCCTGCAGTTTGCTCAACTTCAGTTATCTTTGGTTGTCCACAATTTGAAAGTTTAATTTCCGTTTCTCCAGAAACGGAAACTATGCCTAATTTCAGCAGAGACTGTCCAAGCAGCCCATTACAACTCTGACATCATGTTACAGTCCCTGTACCACTTCCAAGACATGAAAAAGCATCCATATAAAAATAACAATTTACAGTCAGCCGTCAAATTAGAAGACAAATATATATCCCTTAGTGACCAAGTTTGCCTCTTCCACTGAGATCTAGCCTACAGTTCTCTCATTCTTTATGTACACATAAGCAGCATACCGCAAACAGCTAAAAAAAAAAAAAATCACCTTGCGGATCTGCAGTCAGATTAGATGCTGGTGGTCTGTTTGAGTCAGAGCAGAAATTCAAAGGAGCAGAATTTGAGTTTCTTTTATAATATTAACTGTCCAGGAAAAGGCACTAGAGTTCAGGTTTTTCTATTAAAATATCCTAATGCATCTCCAGGATCCCAAATTATATGAAACTAGAAAATTTAATTCTATACTCTTCAAATATAGAAATTACTGGAGCAGAGTAAATAACTCCAACATACATAGGAAGATTTAGGCATTTCTGACATCACTAATTACAGACAAAATCCTAAAAAATAACAAAAGTATTTAGAACTCAAAAACAGTGTGACCTATTAACAGAATTACTACTTCCAGATTACAATTATTGAAGATTTCTGTTCAAAAAATCTCATGAAATCAAATCTTAAGTATTATACAAGGTGGTTTTTTTGTTGTTGTTGTGGTGGTGGTGGTTTTTTTCTTATTTATTTTCTTTAATCTCAGCTTCTAGTAGCTTTCACAGTTTTTACTTTATTTTACATTTCAATTTGTGAAAGGTCAGTTCCTGAGCAGGAAAAAAAATCCTCATTACATTTGTAGGCTCCGGTTATGGGCTTACGTAGGTCATCTGTGAGCTCACTGGGAAGCTCAAGACCACTGTGTTACAGAACTTTTGGGCAAGGAGAAGCAAAATAAATTACTTGCTTTTAAGGGTTTCTAGTTGGCAGTAATATTGGCTGCACGAGAATGCAGGATGATTTTACAAGATAGACCAGTTTTAAGAAAACTCCTCTCTACCCTGTTTCACCTTATCCAGCTGATCTCACAAAGGTCTGGTGGTGTTGTTCAGTATAACCTAAGCTTCAACAAGGTCCTTTTTTGGTATTTTAAATGAAGACAATTTCAGGCTTATTTTAAAGAAAGTCAACAACCTGCCAGCACAAGGGGTCACTGACTTCTCAAAACCCTTTCTTCCCGAAATAAAGGAGAGTATAAGAGATGACAGAAGGGTTTGCAAGGTTAAGTAGCTTCTAAGAAAAATGCCAGATGAAATCAGACAGGAAGAGATCCCACAGCTCTGCAATTTATGGCCATTAAGATACACAATATTATTTAGAACTTTCTTCATCCAGCAAATGGGATGATTAGGAGGGGAAATCATGACTTCTCTCCTAGTCAAAGAGGTTGAGATTAAGAGTTAGCTGAAACTTGCCAGTAGAAAAGTTTAGTTGTGGCAAAAATTCCCTTCCCCTTTTTCCTTGCTCCCGAATAAAATCGTATGGGAGACCTTTCTGAAATTCCTCCAAAAATAGTTGAAACTTTTCATTAGAGATAAGCAATAGACCTTTCTGATGATAGAGATTTAAACTTCCCCTTCATTCCGTGATGCAAGATGTACAAAAAGACAGTATCTTCTCTAGTTCACCAGGGGTACTATGATATACTATTTATTAATAAAATACTCTGGTTTTCAAATATTTTCAAAGAATATTTTCCCATAAGAGGAAAAAAACCTTTTTGTTGTTCTTAAAAAGAAAAAGAAAAAGCTAAGCCACTCCTCTGCTGGCTGGATTCCTGATTTCCCACATGCCTAACACCTACAAGTGATTAAGTATTTTATTTTATTTTTTATAGTTACTCTAGCTTGCTAATTAAATAACTTTCTAGTAGCTGAAATCACAAAGCCAGGAATAGCCCTTTCTGTGCTTTGCAGCAGGGAGGCAGCATGATACACTAAACCTGAACACAGTTTGAAGCAATTATCTCCCTAGATCAGACTCAAAAACACATTTTGCTGTACATTTTGCACAGTCTGGTGTTGTTTCAAATTTCAGTTGCTAAAGCAGTGCTTGGTCTTCCCTCTCCAGATATATTTCAGGCACCGGGCAGACAGAGGTAAGGTTTGGGTTCATCACTCAACATTTGGTTAAAAAATAAGAAGCAATAATACTTTGCCAGAAGTAGGTACTGGCAGTAAACTGGCTACATAAAATAGTATTTTGCATGCTACTTTGCACAGGAACAGGCAAGAAGGACGTTAGCATTATCATCCTGAAATTAGATAAATTCATTAAGAATAGGGAGATGAAGAAATTAGTCTAAAAGGGGAGTTCCTTGCCATGATCAGGAAGAGACAGGATATCCTCTTAATGTGCAATCCACATTCTCAAGTCACTTCACTACAACTTATTCGAGACTAAAAATAAAAGTACATTTTTATTTCAACCAGCAGCAAAGATGATTATTCTGGTGAGCAGTTTTAATACCTATGGTCACTTCTACAAAGAATATATTTAGAATCGGAGTGAACATTTTTCCCCCCACCAAATAAATGCCCTGGTTCAAGTAGGAATCAGTGCTTTGAAATCCCATGTCATATTGCTCAGGAGGTTCAGACAACCTTGAACTGGGCCACAGAACTTGAGGTGGGGGGAAGCTATGAGGAATACTGCCAGCAAAAAAGCTTCTTTCAAGCTGACCGTGATGTAAAAGTTGCTCTGTCAAATGTCAGTAGAAAACAGGACAGAATTTTATGAGTAAAGGAAAAAGAGCCAGTAAATGGCTTCCCTATTCCATTGCAGACAATATCTTTCTGTCACTCAAACCATTTTCCATTATCACTATCACAGTAATGTAGATTTTTATTTTTTTTTTTTTAACTCCTTGCAAAGAATATTCATCATTTATAGATAACCTCTCAGTTGTTTCTCTTCATCTCTTACTAACAAGATTCCCTCCAAACCTCCATTTATCTCAGGATTCATGAAAGTTTCATGTCATTCTTGTCAAGGAAGACATTGTTAACTTTCTCCATCAGCGTGGCAGAGACTGGGGAGAGGTTCCTCTTAAAATGAGTTTCCTCAGTTGAGCTCTGGCATTTTAAATTGGGAGGCTCTTTATCCATGATGTATTCCATAGTATCAACCACTTTGATTCTATTTTTCATTTGTTTCTGGGGAGATGGAATATTGAGCTCGAGGGCCATGCTCCCCCCCGCCCCCCCAGTAAGGGAATGCCCTCAAAAGATGCCCTTATTCAGACCCTTCTGTTAATAGCTTAATTAACCATTTTTTAAATTGTATTCTTTCTTTTCTTTCTGCCTTCCCTGGGGCTTCATTCTCCCAAGATTCCCTGACTACTGGGTCAAAAATAAGTTTTCTTAAATACCTTCATACCATACAAACATTGTTCTTTTCCAGTGCTGTACCTTATTCCAAGCAAGGGATTGGGAGTCTGGACTTATTTCTATGTCTTATACTGATGACATATGCTACTTGATAGGAACTAGAAGAGAGTAAGTCACTGATATGAAAAAATTAATACATTCCTACTACTACCATCTGCACAGAAATACAACAGAAAGCTGCCAGTCTTCCAGGTGCCCCTGGAGATGGAATGCAGCCCTTCCCTACTTTTGCCTTAGGGTATTGACAAGTTGCTTACATGGGGGTCATAGCAAAGCTCATTAGATAGAATTTTCACCTAATGATATGTTGAAGATCTGTCCTTTAGTTGCATATGATCGTGCAAAAGAACATATAAATTTCAGGTTATAAACACACAGCCTATTTCACATTTCCCAGAGACCACATGCATGAAAAAAAAAAATTATACATCTCTTTACAAACAAAGAAGGCTCTTATCCTTTGAGCAGTCCCATGTAACAAAGTAGAGTAGATTTTGCTGAGTACCAGATGCCCAGATTTTCATTTGGGAACTTAGAAGGAGTTTGTATGGCCATCCTCTGTTTAAAAACTCTCGATGAATCTTTTACATACATGACCATCTGCCTTTTGAAACACTTGTACTTCTTGTGTTCAAAACCCATTCTAAGTAGCATACAATTATATTGTCAACACCACCATTGTAAAATTATTTGCATTTAGACCTTCCACATTATTTCATTTGACCTCCAAGTTCTTGTCCTGAGCAAAATCATAATTCACATATCTCTTTCCTGAATGACAATAGCTAATTCCAAGCCCATCATTGCACACTTTACAGTTCAGGGAATATTACTCCCTGCATTCATTACTTTGCTTTTGCTAACAATTATTTTGCCAGTTTTGTTCAGATAGTCAGGATCATGAAATCTTTCTGCAAGTTTTAATACTATCTTTTTGAAACAACTTTCAATTCTCTTTTCACTCACTTTTTTCATATCATTATGAACATATGGCTTCCTGCATTACAGAAACTGATTTTTCATGGTTTTTTTTTTTTAAACTATCTTCCAATGTGTCATTTACATGATCAATGATAGCTCAATTTCTACAAAAACTGTTTGAAACCCATCAAAAGCCTTTTTAGGAAACCAGCCATACTACAGCATCCAGATCATTTCATACATTGGCTCTTAAAATGTGACTTAACTTCTCCCCAGAATAACAAAGTCAGCAGGCATACATTTTGATAACAAAAGAGTAGCTCTTTTCCAGTAGGTTCTATTTTTAATGCTACAATCAGTAGTTCAATAATTTTGTATTTTCTTTCTTTTAGAAATCTTGATGAAGCATTCCTGATGTAGCCACTTGCTACACTCACCCTTTTAAGAACTTTATTGCTTCCCATTTGGGAATGGGGGCTAGGCTTTTTTTTTTTTTTTNTTTTTTTTTTTTTTTTTTTTAAAAAAAACCTTTTTTCCAGTAAGAGCAGTATGTTTTTTTCCAGCTCCAGTAAGAACAGCCTGTTCTTTAATAAAGCATAAAGCCCTGTGTGGGAGAGGGGAAAAAAGGTGGAAGACAGAGTAAATTAAAAGCAGCTAAAGATGTATACTGTAGAAAGGAACATCAACACAAGTTTGTTTAAATGAGCTCCCTGTACTTTGATGATGACTTTTGACAAGCTCTATGGAGAAACCTGTTTTGTTTTGGATTTCTGATGGATTTTCTCAGGCTAGCTCAGGTTCTGATGCTTGACAAGGAGAGACAGCCATTTGTGCTATTCCAGAACGAGTTGGTGGGTTCCACAATGTTTCCAGGAAAAAGATAAATATATCATTCTGTCCTTGAAGCACTTGTAATATAGATATGGAGTCTGAAACACAATCAACCTCTAACCCACAGCAGGGTAAGCATCTGGCTCAGCTCCAGCTGCTGTGCTGCAGATTGAGTACTGCTGCTGTCACAGTGAAAGACCTTAATATCAGACCTGTTATTAGTACAAATTTGAGTCAAAATATATTATCACTGCTTACTTTTAGTTTTTTTTTTCCTCTCATTTCACATGCACTTTTCTGATGCTTAGCCAAACTTGTAAAAATAATGACCATAATATTTGAAAAATGATTAAAATTGCTAACCAAGGGTGATATTGTGCTGTTGGCATGAGAGGCTGGTTTACACGTTGCCAAGATCTGGAATCCAGTAAGACAAAGATAGGATATTATGGGAGGTAGACAAAGTAATGTCTCTCACTAACACCAAAACCAAAAATTAAAAACCCACAGTTCCTTATACATACAATAAATATATAAAGCCAGGAAGTTATTGCCTAGATAAAATGCTTAGTACTTATTACCCCGATACAAATACATGTAACTAAGCACATTAATCCTTGAGAGGTACAAAGCTAAGTTTACAGGATCTGTTTTAGTTATAAGTGTAGGACTGTCTGCAACCAAGCAAGGTCATTGCTCAGTCATAATTAATTGGAGTAGGCTCATTCCTGTTCTGATGCACCCCAAATGCTGGATGAACTACATACAGGGCACATCCAAAACCTGTGGCCTGAGCCTGGTCACAGCTGTCTTCTAGAAGAACAGTGTGAAATACGGACAAGAAATGCTAGCTATCCTTGGATAATCTGAACGCACACACACACAGAAGGGCTTTGTGGTAATCTTCCTCTTACAGGGTGATAATCAGAGTGCTAGTGAGTCATGGAAAAAGGAAAGGTCGTTTGGGATTTGGGTGTTTAATCCAGAACACTAAGATAAATAGCTTAAAAAAACATTAACAATAGACATTAAAACAACTTGTAGTGCAGTCATTTGCTGTAGACACAGGCTGCATTAAGGCATTTTTAAGACAAAGTTTCCAATTCAGAAAAAAAAAATATATACAAAGTCAGTATCTGAGGATCTCTGGTGAAATATTTCTGGTGTGACAGGAAGTGTCAGAAGTACTAGCAACTGGTACATCCACCAGATCCATAAGGATCTCTGATTTTTTGTCAGAGAAGCACATAGATGTGCACATCAGCACTTTCATTGGAAATAAGCACCAGGCAACAAGAAACAAGGCAGCTGAACTCAGCCCTTCTCCATGATTTGGAGTGTATTCAAGGCAGAGAGGTGGGGCCAGCCAAGCAGCATAAATCCTGATCTTGAGAAAGATCAGGAAATTATTTTTCAGAAATTAGCATTTAGTTCTTAACAAATAAGTGTGCAGTGCTTGCAAATGCTCTGGGAAGTCAGGTGATGAATTACGTCAGAAGCAAGGAAGGAGTGGCACAGCACTGTACACCTATTGTTTCAGTGGTAGTTTCCTTTTTATTCCCTTGAAATCATGGAAATACAACTTCAGATAATGATGTTATTTCCAAGCTCAGAATTTGTGGGAATGAACAGACCTGAGCAGCCCAGAGAGCCACTGCTCAGCAAGCTGGAATTGACCCAAAAAAAGAGGGAGCTAATAACAAACGCTACTCAGGGTCTCCTCAATCACTCTGCAATAAGGCTATATCCTTTCCCTCTTTTCCTCCACTTGATTTGCTATTTTGGCTTTTTTTTCCCCCCTCCTCCTCTAGTCTTTCTAGAAATAAGTCAGAGGTTAATCATATTTCTGAAGTTTTTCTAGATGTCTTATACGCTGTGTATATTACTGTAGTATTGGGCGGGGGGGTGCCAGATTCAGGATGCAGCATAAGGGAAGAGGAAAGAGCAAATACAGTTTGGAGAAAGGAAGCAAGGATGAATATAGGACACGTGAATAATGGATACTAAAAGGTATAAACTGATGACAACTCTTGAAGAATTCAGTAAATATTATAATGAATTGAGTTCTCATCTTGAAACAATCTCTTCAAACTCCTTAATGAAATCATAGCCTCAAAAATGTTGCCTTTAAGTTTGAAAGCAAACAGCAATAGCAATACTCACAGGCATGTTTCCAGTTCAGCAGAGATGCAGCAGAAACATAATGCATCTCTTCATCTTCATTTCTTGTGCTTATTATCTCAGCAGATTTATTCTCTGTAACTATAATTGCTGGAAACAATCTTTCAATAGAAGTGCTACAATGCAACAGTGTTTGAAGGCAAAAGAGTGAGGATGGAGTGGGAAGTGGAGGCGTTTAGTAAAAGGAATGTTAGTTTGAAGAAAATCATGTTTCCTCCCATACTGACAGCGTGACTGTTAGATGCAAAGAAGGCATTTCTGTGCAGCCAACACTCCAGATTTCTGTACCTTTATCAGAAAGTACAGCAGTTGTATTCCTAATGGGGAAAAAAAAAAAGTGTGTTTATCCATGCTCTAAGAGCAAGCCAACTGTCCTATCTCATGGTAAGGCACATTATGCTTTGTGGTTAAGCAATAAAATATTCCTCTGTTCACAGTTTCTCTGCTGCTTAAATTCAGAAGTATATGAAGTGAAACAAACATCAAAGGCCAGACTGTAATCCCCTTAGAAAGAAAAATCCACTGAAATCAGCAGCCAACCTAAACAATTCTATTCTATACCCTCTGCCACAGCAAGATTTTCAAATCTGTTCCAGATGAAGAGTAGTTCAAGCCCGTTCAAGTGGGGGTCTGGGGATTTATCCCTTTTGCCTGTGTACCCAGCATGTGTCAGATAAGCCGAGTGACACAGATGAGAGGCTCTACCATGAACACTTCCAGCAGAGCCTGGCAAGCTCAGCTGCAGTGGGTTGTCACTCCCCACCATACACCATCAGTGCCTTGCCCACAGGTTTGCTGGCATGTGCCACCCCAGCTCTTGCTTGGTTCATACCAGTATGTTCCAGGGGTACTGGCACTGGCAGGGAGGCCAGCAAATGCACCTAGGTGGACACCTCCGCTGACCCAAGGCCTTCTTCTAAGCTTGGGGGAGACATGTTTAGTCAAGGCATCTTGCTCATCAGCACAAAACAGAGGCTTCGCACAGCTCACAGGACTTAGCCAGAGTCCTCTCATATGTCAGGTTCCCTACATCACAGCAGGAGCTTTAAGATTACATCCACACAGCTGAGGAATCAAGTCTTCCCTTCCCCAATGAGTTTCTTGCTACAAATACCAACTCTCTTTAGAACACAAGAAAGCTCAGACTGTAGCTGGTGGTACAGTCCTATCAGACTTGAATTCAGACTGAATTGATACAGGAGATAAGAAGAAAGGTTTTTAGCCAAGCTCACTGTTGTTGTTTTGTAATCCTTAAGGCTAATACATAGCTGTGCTGCAGGTGGTCAGGAATCCCACAGCTTTTATTGGGCCTGGTATTGCAAAAATTGTTTCTAATCATTTCTGTGTTTTCTATAACTTCTGGAGATACAGGATTATAAAAGACAGCTTTACTGGAGAACAGAACATGAACATTTAAAGGTGTTTTCCAGAGGAACAGCTTTTCAGCATATCACGAGCCAACAAGAAAATTGAAATAAATTAGTTTGTTTGCACACTTTTCATTCTTCTACATGAGATCTTTCCCATCTGCACTGTATTTACCCTTCCATTACCATACCAATGCCCTGAATTCCTTATGAATCACAGAATGAGTGGCCCAGAGCTCCTCAAAAACCTCTGCAGCTTCATGGTCCTTTGGTACCTTGGTAAAAACTCTACTTCCCAGCTAGTGGCTGATTTCTCTGTGCCAGATGAATATCTGTGACACAGCTCACTTCTATAACTGCATTTAAGTGGTTCTAAAGCATTGGTGGTCTCAAAAATTCATCTTGGTTCCTAATCCTCTTTCATCTCCCATGCTCCTGTTATACCGGTGATGATCATTTGAGAAAACAAGGAGAGAGAGACATGGCACTTCCCACAGCTTCTGTGAAGCTCCTGTGACACTTCTGCACTTCAGGCCAAACAAAACTGGATTGTTGTCAATGTACTGTCAATTTTTTCTACTTTCTTCCCTTCCTGCCTCCAAGCCTTGCTGCAAGAAGCAACTCCACTCTTCCTTGTTTCACCTGTTCATCCACCTACCTTATCCTAGCCTTTTTTTCCTGTTTCTTCAGAGAAAAACACAGCACTTACCAATCTCACCACAGATGCCTGTAATCCTGGTGAACGACACCGGTGCAGAGTAATGACAGCTTTCCTCTTTGAGACAGATTTTCAGTCCCTGTTCCCACTTAACACTCATCACAAAGATGCTGTTAAAGCTATTTGCAAGCAGCACCAGAAAAAGCAGTGTTCTGTGCTGAGAGTGCACTAATCTCCCTCTGCCTCTAGAAATGGAGTCTGTGCTCTCTGCACCTCAACACTTTCTAGCAACTACAGATCAATTAGATACCTACACAGTCTCAATTCCCACCCAAACACAAGCTCAGTTATTCATCAGAGAACAGGCAGTAGGTTGAACTCTTTTTAAAACCATGCCATTTAACTTGTAATTTAGCAAGCGTTAGATTCAATTTGCTTTCCAATTGTTAACTCTACTTAAAGAGCTTTCATGCTGCACGTCTGAAGTTCAGCCAAACAGGTCTGCACCTGAACTACCTCCTGCACAAAATCCAGCATAGTCCCATCTCACACATGACCTTATTTTAATTTTACGGAAGAGCTTTTTAAGTTTCTAACTGAGTTTTTGGAGCTTAACTTCCTGTTGTGCAAAAAGCTGACTGGTGAATAAAATAAGTTACTCATACTAAGTAGTACTCTGAAGAGGCATGTATAAACATGAAAATATCAAAGCTATACCCTAGAGATGTAATTGCAAAAATTGATCCTAAAATTTATTAGCTGACTTTTTGCTACTATTTATGAAATGCACAATGCACCGGCATCAAGATTACATGATCCTAGATCTTAATGTTTAATGCATTGTTATAAATTGTGGCTGTTTATGAGTTGGATATGAGCTTCTGTAGAGAAAAATGCTTAGAAGCTTACTTTAAAATTCTTTCAGCTAGGTCTGTATTGAATTAGATGACAGAATTTTGTTGGGGGGTGGTAAGGGGAAGCGAGTGCCAAATACAGCCCCTAACATTGTTTACCTGTAGCACTAAACCCTCTAAGTAGAGAATCAATCAATCTTCTCACTTTTCTGTTTCATAACCACACAAGAGGTAAGCCTACTTAATGCAATAGGCTTCCCTTACCAGCCCACTACATCTATAAGAACTTCTTCAGGCTCCATTAGCAGATCCTGGCATGAAAGGTGCATTGGGAATTGAGCATGTTGGCAGGGAAAAGTACCACCATGGTAATCCAAGCAGCAAATGAAAATTCCCTTGCTGAGGTTCCTCAGATTTAATGCAAGCTTTCTGCAGAACCACCTCATTCTTATCCAGCTGAACAAAAATGTATTTTGAGAAGATGGAATCACGCATACAAGATGTACAAACCTTTGCAGTGATAAGAAAGCAATCCTTATGAAGAAAGCAACCACCTCATTACTTCTGCAAGAACTCTGCCACCTCCTTCCACCAGCAGGAAACACTATTGTGTTCCCCTCTTGGGACTCCACTCAGAAAATGATTTAGCCAAACGAGGACAAGCAACTCCGCATGAAGTTTGGAGTCCAGATTAAACACAGACAGTTCCTAGGGCAATTTGAGGAAGACATCAAATAGAAGTACTACTACAAGATTCTCACTACCAGCCTCCCACCTTGGCTGCTGCAACATTCGAATACCTGAATTATGCGTAAGATGCACTTAAGCTTATAAAGCCAGGACAGCTTCTCCCTAAAAGTGAAGGGCAACCACCAACTGGAACACTGTAAGCAGCTACTTGTTTTTACAAACATATCTGCAGAGTTCCTGGACTTAATAAGTAAATTAATATTAGCCAATGTTATCAATTATTTTGGCACTGCAGTAATGAAATTTCATCATGGACTGTCACCCCTTCATTCTCTCTGTTTTTCCCTTTCTACATTTGCACAAAATACTTGCTCACCTTCTTACAGTGGCCAACCTGCACTTTCTGTGCCAAATAAACCCCCAAAATGCTTTATGTTCAGAGTAAATTATTGCTCTTAAATGATAACAGGGTCTAGAATAATTTCTAACCCTTTTCTGAGAGGGCTTAAGGCACTCAATCTAGCCTGTGCTCCACAGTCCTAAGCAAAAAAAACATGCAGTCAAAATGAAAAACACCTACCACCCTACAGAGCTTGAGATCTCAGGAAAAAAGCTTTAGACATATTGAACAACCCTAAAAAAAAAGTTTCTGGAAATATCCACCTGAGCAGAGAAATTCAGTCATTTTTAGGAACTGCTGTTAAGCTCAGGCATATTATGTCTGCTAGACAGCTTGACAGGAAGGTTTGTGACCCCCGGAACAGCTTCATCATATGAACTGCTCAGAAATCACTGTCTCTAAATTATTTTTCTCCAGACTATCCCAAGTGGAGGATTTGTAGAGTGTGGGACTTCAAGACACATTCTTCAGACAGCAAGCTAAGGGATGGTGTCACATCACTGGGCTGGTAGCTGCCACATCCTTCAGGCACAGGAGGGAATCCCATGGGTGGGTCTTCGCTATAGTCATACCTAACACTTAATCCTAAATTTCTGCCCAGCTGTCTGCAGTCCAATCTGTTCCTCAGCCTAAACTCAGTATTGTTGTAAGGTCTTCTTTGGCCTTGCAGATGGTGGTATCTCTTGTCCCAGCCTTCAGTTATACATTTATCTGCCTTTTAAACCAGTGTCCTTGACAGTTGTCCTTCACACTGACTTTCTCTGACAGTGGTGTCCAACTCCAGCCTGAGACTGTATACTGTCACTCCAGCTGTCACTGTACACCAATCCTGTGATCAGAGTTTTCCAGCAGTGCTGATGTTGAATTAACCTGTCCTATCCTTGATCATGTTTCACCTCTCCCCAGAAGCTTTGGGGCTTAAAGTTTTAAAGTACTGAAATAAAACAAATGAATAGAAAATATGGCGTTGCAAGCAGAATAAGGGTGAAATCACAGTAGAAGTTAGCAACTAACAATTCCAGTTTGCAAAACAATTCATGAAGGTATATTAAATAGCCCCTGTTCTATTGAGAGAGCACAGAGACTAAAGAGTGGCATTAAGAGTTAAATACCTTATCCTGATCAGTGTCACTATAGGCTTACAATAATAACCATTACAAGGTCATTCATTACAACTTATTACAGACCTGTTTTGGCTTGCATTAGCATTCCTTTTGGAGAACATGAAACCATTCCAGTGCATTAAATTTCTTCTGTAATGGGAGGCTTCTTGACTTAGACATTGGCTGAGATCAAAGTCCAACAACTGACTGTCAACACAAGACATTTTTCCTGATCATGCAGAACACTTTGGCCACTCAAAAGATTAGGATAGATGTAAACCTGTCTCAGTTTACACTACAAGACAAAGATTTATCACCTGGAATAGAAGACTAGAAATCTTCTAGACTAACCTTAGAACAGTTTTCAATTAAATTTCTCAAAGTATCTGTTTCATATGTTTACATGAAACAATGCAGTAAACATGCAGAAAGGAGTAGCAAAACTCTAAACAAGCACCATCAACTCGAGATAGTTTAGTACTGTTCACAACAGAGGAAGCTAACCCATGCAATGCATTAAGCAGAAGCAACTATACTGCTTGCAGTACCCAAAACACCACCCTTAGAACTAGATTAAGTCCCCCTACACGGTCCTCTGTTTTAAACTAAGGAAACTCCAGTGAAGGGAAGGACATGCTGCATAACCAAGGTTTGGAGTCTTTAGTACATGGACACCTACCTTAATATCAAATCCTAGCAGAGACAAACCACTGCAGTTTTTACACTGACGTAGTCAGTTAAATAGATAGCAGGCACTGGAAATGGCTATTTAACTTAACTTCGCTCAAGACACTATTACATGGGGTTTATTACAGCAATAAGAGATTCAAAGTATGTTTGCTACTCCTTGGCTGATCTATTGTGCCTGGAAAAGCTATGGTATATATAACTCATTTCACCTCTGCAAGTTAAGCAGCTTGTCTAACCTTTTCATCTAGATTTCTTTAATTACCTATAAAACAAACTCCAAAATGAGGTCACTATATACCTTTACAGTGCTAGAGTTTATGTTGGATTCACCTTGCCTAAATATGGACAGCTTACAATACTTTCAAACTCTCACCACAAACAGTGCTGGACTAAAGTAAAAAGCCAGGTATGAGTACAAGTTATTGTATTTTCAGAGTAGGTTCTAACAGATATACAAGGAAAAAAACTGTTTGTTTTAGTTTGTACAAGAAAAAACAGGATGTTCAAGTTCCACTTTTCATCCAAGTTCATGATTTAGCCTTCACAAGCATGGATACAATGGCTACAAACAGTGTAATAACTTTGTTATTTATACATTTAGAAGTATGTTACTGTGATTAGTAGGCAGTTTAAAGAAATGAAAACGTAGGTTATTTAGAACAAGTAGATATTTTCACTTCCCCCAGAAAAGCTTTCCAAATTACAGTAAGGATGAAACATAGGCACTAAAGAAATAACAGATCCTAAAGGAACAATGACAGCAACCTACAGAATTTGTACAGTATAATCTTGTTTCTATAACTTTTCCTTAAATCAAGTAGAATTGAGGGAATAATTATATCCCAGAGATTCAGTGTTGCAACAGACTAATTTTACGTGTCAACATGACGCCTGTTACAAATTACCATATTTCACTGAATCTTACTGGGGCTTTCCATAAGAACAGATAAGCCTAGAAGTAACTTTCATTTTTCAGCTTTTCTAAAAAGACCAAACACATATCTCATGACTGAGTACAATACTGGTTCCATATGCCCGTGTTTGACTTTTTGCTGCTAAAGGTCATCCCATTACAGAACTAATACAATTATAGTTGGATATAACTTTATGTTCTGGAGCATGTTTTGTCATCTCTACTGCAGAGGTATTAGACCAGCTTATGACACATAGTAAGACATCGCATGATGAATCAATTAGGTCATTGAGCCATAAGGCTATTACCAAAGAGAGAAATCAAGAAGCAGGGCAAGGGAGACGAAGATGCATCATACGATCAGTTTTGAAAAGAGATGGAAAGCTAATGAAGCAGAGGGAAGAAAGCTAAAGTGTTTTCAGTACTGTGGTGTTGATTGAATATCATTCTGAACACAAGAGCCATTTGCTTTTCTTCATGCTGGATGGCATTCGCATCACATTAAGTCAAAAGGATAAATTCTCCACTGCTTCACAGATGTGAGGTGTTGCTCACTATGACTTACTCTGACTAGTGAAAACAAAGCTCTTCTTCAAGCCCCAATCCTGAGGTACATCCCATAGGGTTCAACCACATTGAGACTCTTGGCAGAATCTCAATGCCAGTGAAATAATAATAGAAAACTAAATTTCCTATCTTTTAAGGACATTAATTAGTTGGCTTGATTTCCAGAGTTTCACTTTCGGTGCATTATAAACAGGAAACAGAGCCTTTATATACCTGAAGTACTTGTATCACTAGAGACACAAACACTTCAACAGTAAAATTTCAGTGAAGAGAAGTAGTCACGAGTGATTATGTGCTTAGTAAGTCTGGAATGGGGCTTCCCAAACTATGCATCTCTGGTTCAGCCATTGAGAGTAACAGCGAATACAAGTGCTGACTATTCAGACAACACCTGCATGCTGCCTTAAAAACTTTCACACATTGATCATACATACTAGGGAACCCATGCTCTAAAGCTAACAGCTAAAACTGTCATTTGTCAAGAGTTGTTAGGAGAAAAGAGTTTGACCTGAATGACCAGTTAATTGATACCACACCTCCCAAAACGTCTCAAGAATTTGTAAACTGAGTTCTGACAGCTGTTTAGATGCTACAACAGCCACTAAGGATCTACAAGTCTCGGAATGCTCTAAACAAATGGAAGGTCCTAGTATTAACCAGACCTTTTGCAGTACTTTGCAAAGAAGCTTGGGAAGACCACATATTGATACCATTTCAGTTGACTCTTAACACAAAAGTTTCTACATAATCAGGAAAATACATTTTGTATCGCACAGTTCAAGGCTTCAGGTGCGAGTTTTTCACCATGCTCTTTGCTCAGGGGAATCTTTCCCAACACACATAACAAACCCTGTCAGATGGAAATAGGTCAAAGCTGATCTGTTGCGATACATATCTAATCAAATTCCAGATACAAGGCATTTAGACTTCAAAGTAGAGGAAAAACAGATGCTTTTAACTAAAATGCCAAAGTAACAAGTGTAAAGTATTATAAGGTCTGCTTTTATTCTTCAGCTGCAGTAGTTTTACACCAACATTCTTCAACAGGCTCATTGTTTCTTGCAGAAGCACAGATAGCAAGCAGTTAGCCTGATTTGACCCTTCAACAGGCAGAGGAATAGAGATGCCTTGCAAAGCACAGGTTTCTAATTGATGCCCCACATTTCTGCAAGCCCTACATTGCTGTCCAACTTCTGTGTAATTTGATGCAAACATACCTGAAAGACTACCAACCTGAGGCACACGCACCTGAGCAAAGTGAACTGTAGTAGCAGTAAACTAGTAGATGAGCAGCAGTTTAGAGTCCATGAACTGTCTGTTGAGGAGTTGCTTTCCTTTACCCATGATGGATACCCACAGATTCATTAGGAAACCCCATACTCCAGCCTCATTCACAGCTCACAGGTGTTCTGCTTGAACTCTATCTCCCATCAATCTGCAGTTCAAACATCAGTGGTAAATAGGATTGTTGCTCAAGTTATCCTGCTTTTGCTGGCTACAGAAGACTCCTCCTCCTTCCAGCTTAATAGTTCCCAGCATTTTTTTCCCCTTGAAAGTAAGATCTCAGGGGAAAAAAAGATTCAAAAGATTTAGGGTTCATTCCACAAGAAATGATTATGGCAGAATCTCAGGAAGTTCCCCGGAACAGAAGAGCTGCCCTGTAGTGAGCTCTTAGCTCATGTTTAACACCTGTTACTCAGAGCAATCCCCTGCAATAAAACTTTGAATGGTTTTAAAACAACATTAACTTACAATAGATGACAAGTAACAGGAGGAATACACTGGCTTCTGCCTATAGTATAAAGCTTAGGTCCTCCTCGTATGAGGAGAGTAGGATCCAAGCACACAGATCACTATTGCAGAGTGGTCTGAACAGCAAGATTCAGTTAGAAGATAACATAAGTTTTCCCTGCTGTTATCTCCATTACTGGCACTGCCCTGCACAGTGCACACAAAATAATTCAGTGCTCACATTAAATACAAGGGTGACTGATCCTAGGCACTTGTTTATCTGCCCATGCTTTCCACCTCTGGTGCATACCAAAGCTTTATCACTAGTGGTCTCCAGGCTTCACAGGATCATGAACAACACTCATGTTGCCTGCAGTTTGCTACACTGTTGTGCAAGTTTCCTGTCCCTGGAAGCAATATTAGAATACCTGCAAGGTGGAGGTTGGGACAACCATTAAAACTTTTAATGTGGAGATTTTTATATCCAGCTGGTCCTGGATGTTTTCTTAGGCTTGCTAGGTGAGGAGATTGTTTCCTTTAACATTTCCTTCCTTAGCAATTCTGAAAGCAATTGAAGTAGCTTAGAGATCAGTAGAAATAATGCATAAAAATTTATCTCATCCCTAGAGATATTATAGCATGCTCTTCTATAGCCATACTAATATACCAGATGCAAGCCAACAGCTGTCAGCTTTAGTTTCAATAAAGCCGTACAGAGTTTAGAGAAAACCGACCCTGATCTGCAACCAGAGCTTGTATAAGAGTCATACACATCTATTAGCTTGAAGATATTTAATTAATCCCACAAATAAGAGATAATTTTGAGAAGTACCTATTTCCAAAACAGCCAATGGATCTTCTATCATGGATAAAATAGTTTTCTTTGTTCTTTGCCATTTTCTCTTGCAGAAGAGATAGAATGGGCTGCTCAGAAAAAGAGAGATCTGTCACTCAATATTGTACACACACAAAAGATGAACCCTGCTCTGAAAAGAGCATGCTACACTTGACAAAAGGTAAAGACAAAAAGAACAAGGTAACCATTCAAGTAGAAGAACGTAAACATGCAAAACAAGCTCATTTTTTTTTTTTAAAACAAGTAATTATTAGCCCCAAAAAAGTATTTAGTGAATTGCACTGTCCTGTGCATATGCAATGTGTTTCTAAATTATATGGTCTATAATGAGGACGTTTGCTTAGCCCTTTCCCACCTATTGAGCCATGTTGCATACACTTTTGATACTTCATAAAGGTACAAGTAATAGTGATAAAGCCATATCATTTCCTATTCTCATTAAGGTTAGGGAAAGCAGGGAAATAGAGCCATTTTATTTTGCCTCCCCACCCTCAAATCCTGTTGTCTGTTTGGTTGTCACTCTAGAGGAGTCTGGAGGAGTCTGTAGGTCTGTTCACCAAAAAGAGAAAAATCCACTTTATAAAGTAATTACTCTATGTTGAGTCTGATTGTGCAGTTGCTTCTCACCAATATGTTTGCAGAAGAACTAAATTAGATGGGACTAATAAAGTTCATTAAAGATTATGAGATTCAGGATCAGATCAGATTAGGAGTGAAACTGATTTCCATCTAAGATTACTCAAAAAAGCACATATGAATTAATACCCATGGATAATATTTGCCAGCGATTGCTATAATGGGGGTGGGGGAACAGGTACTAACCTACATGCTTATAGTAGAATCAATAATGATGTACAACATTATCATAGAATTACAGCAAACAGCTGGAGCCTTCACACCTCCTATGTGAATTTACATTCTCCATAGCACCTGCAGGTCATAGCACAGAAAAAGGTAATCAGTTGCTTCAGGTAGAGTACACAAGAAACAAAGTCTGCTTATGGTTTACATAGGTTATACACTTGCATTCAATTGCCTTCTCAAGCATCTAAAGCTTGAAATGCTAAAAATTGAAGGGATTTAAGACAACATTTTTTGATAAGACCAAAATGTTTTGTTTACATACCATTTATGAAAGTTCTCAAAAAACACATTTCTGTGTGCTTTTACCCCTGAATGGCATTTTGCAACACAAATATATATGCTCCCAGAGCTTCCAGACAGCTCATGATTCATATTTTTCCAGTGCCACCCGGTGAATGATTGGCTATGAAGCTCCAACTACGGGCTTCCTGATACCACCTGCACAGCCACAGACTGGCAGGTTACCCCACAGTTCCAGCAGCTTTGCATTCAGGCAACAGTCACATGTAAGAGTAGTTATACTTTGGAAATCCTTGGGTCTTCCTTTGGAGATCCTGGGGGCAACAAGATGGTGGGTTTATATAGCTGCATAAGAGATTTTCCAGAAGGTAGTCCGAATGTTTTCCAGCAGCCTCTCTGCAGACCCAGAAGCCAAAAGATCAACAAAACAATGAAATACCCAGACATCTTGCCAAACAATAACTTTAGAAAAGTCAGACTTGAGTAAAGTCTCCTAACTGTAGAAACACGTCAAAAAGCATAGAAAGAATTTTGCTTGTAAGCATTTTATTCATGCCACAGGAGTCTACTCAGAAGTATTTATTAGTCCAAGTTCAACTAATATACAAGTTCAATTCTGTGCATTATTATCCCCACAAGCCTGACAGTCCATTAGCTATATAATACATAAAAACACTTTTCTTGTACCCAGCTAGAGCTGCAATATATACTTTTGCTGGCAATAAGTTTGCTACATGCTCACTTTAAACTACTGGAAGATTGAATGAGCTCTGAACAAGGTGGTAATTTCACTATGGCTACCCAATAGTAGTACTACTAAAATTAAATGCCTTTACCAGAATATTTTTGCAAAACTTGCACAAAGGCAGTAAGTGATTTTTATTTTTATATATATTTTTTTTAAATCAGTAATTTCGTATCATCTCGCCTTGCTGGTCAAAATTTCAACTTCACTAAGCTCAATGTCAGTGTAAGCAGGAGGGCCCTGGGAGGCACAGCAAGCCCTCAGTAAATACCTTATTGCAAGGCATAACCTCTTGTTTTGTACCATTATATTCTTCACAGTGGTAACCCCTCACGATTTTCAAGAATTTGTTTTCATGTGGACTGTGCAAGCTGTTTGCTGTCAGAGCCATCCCTTAATAAAAATACAGGGTGCATTTCAACACTGATCAAATCTCTAGTCTCTGTACAAGCACCGTATACAGAGCTACTACTTGCTTACATCTTCATCCTAACTTTCAACAGGTCACAGCTGAGATGACTTTTTAGCCATTTTAGTGGAATTGTTGCTTAGAAAACACTTTCCAGTATCTCAAGCTTTACAATGTTTCTGTCTTTCACAAGATGCCAGCTACAGGTAGGAAGATTCACTGTTGTAGACCATTAGCGATGAGTGAGATCAAACACTCAAAAGTAGTTATAATAGATCCATTCTAACTGGCATCAGCTCTTCTAAGTCCACTTACTTTGACTTATAGATAACCTCACCAAAATTTCTACATCTAAGCAGCCCATGTTCTCTGGTTGGGCTATATGCTAGAGAGAAAAAAAAAAAAAGAAAAAAAAAAGAAAAAGCAATAAAGGATTAATGATCTTTCTCTTGTAATCCTTATCAGCATAGTTTGAATTCCAAAGGCATTGCCATGCTAAGGGTGCAGGCATGCTTTGATAGGGACTCTCATAGGAAAATTGGCAGTCTTCAGCTACCCAATTACAAAATCTCACCTTTTAGATTTCCGGACTTTTCCTAGCAAGTTGTACGAACCATTACTGTCAGAAAGTTGTGCCTTGTTTTCAATCTGATAAATAAGCTATCTGTAAAGTGTAAGTTACAGTGATCCAGTCTTGGTAAAGACTGGATTTCCACCTCCTTTTCATTTTAACATGCTGAACAGACTTGATGCTACTTTGGGGGAGAAAACACTGAGCAGAAATATTACTAAATTGGGACTTTTCTGCCTAAAAGACAAATTCTTCAAATAGAGACTAGTGCAAGTCTTCTCTGCAGCTTTCAGCTAAAGGAGCACTTGAGTAATTCCTAGATGCTTTCACGAGAAGCAGAGAAAATTAACATTAAGCTATAAGCACCTGAAATACTGATAGAAGGGATTAATTTGTACAAGGCTCACTTCTGCAAAATGCGGGTTGCTTACTGTTGAACTCTGTCTGCCAAGTCTAGTCTCACTTTTGAGCTTAACACTTCAACTTCATCTCTCCAGCAGCAAAAGGGAAGAAAACAATAGTTTTGGTCTTGTTTCTTACATTTATTACTGAGCCAACTGCAAATTTATTCCTGTTTTTTCCACTGCAGACTCAAAGTGCATCGCAGTTACTGAAAACACACCATCTTGCAAAAACTGAACCACAAAACTGACAGAGTAGTTATAATTTAGAGAACTAGAAACCGAGTCCAGATGTCCTAGATCAGTACCCAGTATTTTGCTTCTAAGAATATGCCCGTTTCCTTCACAACAACTCTGTTCTCTTCTCACCATAATTAAAACTACAGTCTTGCCATCTTCTCTTTAAAGCTACCTTAGGTGACAGAAGAATGGGCTCCAGAATTATTATTATTTTTAACAGCCTATGGAGGAGTGAAGATGATCTTTACAGCAATATTAGTATACAGCCACAGTAAGCTTAGAGTGCAGAAGAGTGATAGAGTTCACACAACATTTTTGCACAAGGAGTCAACAGCTCAACAACTTCTGGTAACCACTGTAGAGCAACTTTATCGCATTAACCAAGCAGCACATTATAGGCGGACAGCTCTGAGTAATAAAATGAAGCAGAACACATTTCATCTGCTTCCCTAGAAAGAAATAGGGTTTGAAACTCTAGCTTCAAAAACATCCAGAAAGGCCCACATACCATGAAATTCAGAACTTGAGCTCATGGTCAAAAGCGCAAAAACATTCAAACCTATAGACTACAAAGAAAGCTCATGGGGCTTCCACTATCACATTTCACTTCTGAACTCCAATGCCAGCACAAAAACTAAAGCTGATGTTACCTGACATCTCTTCTGTCAGTTTTATGAGACCTTTTGGTATACTGTAAGTTATCCAGTTTTGTTTGATAAAGCTCTTTGACATTACAAACTCATGATGCACATGAGGAATGTTCCCTAGGACCAGCTCCGACAATGCAAGCATTTGAGAGCTGCTTCCAGTTTTGGGTGAAAATAAACTGAATAAAGAGATCCATCACCATTCTTTCCGCAAAACCTAATTGAAAAGAACGAATCTGGTGCTGCTCTCTGTTCCTCATAACATCCATGTTACCTGTCTTTGGCCCATCACATATAGTTATATCTACCATTGTAGGTCTGTTTTCTCCATGGCACCAACTTCTAAATTACTCTGAACACCCAGAAGAAATGCCCACTACATCTAAATAAGCAGACCTTCCCAAAGTCTTGATTTTCTCAAGCTTTACTGAATCTACGTTGGCACATTTGGACCCAATTCAACCTTGAAATGGTTTCTGCATCAAAACCTGATCCCCCACCTTAAAATTCTGGGGATTGAGTAGGTTTCAATACAGACCAAACTTTATTTTCCTGACAATGATTTGATATGAAAATGAATGAGTACAAAGTGTTTTTATCAAATATACTTATCTTAAAAAAAAAAAAAAAAAAAAGGTTTAAAAAAATCATGAAGTGGTAGTTTTCTACTAATCCTGCAACTCAGAATTTGTGAGGGATGGTACAGCCTAGACCAGAACAGGGTGTGATAATAAAGCCAATGTTAAACTAGAAAAATCATGTTGGATAAGACGTTAAGTGTGCCTAGACACCAAGCGATCACTATTTTCCAGCTCGTGACAGCTGCTCAAAGTTAATCTAAATACATCTGTTCACACTTTCTGTGGGTTGTTCAAGATCAGACCACAAAGGTGTTTTCTTGAATGCAAGTGTACATAGAATTAGAGTAGACAAAAAAGCAGCAACTGATAAGAGCAGTGCAAAAATGGAACTGTAATCAGAGCTGGGTGCAGCTTCTCCACTCTGTGGTAGAGTTGCCAGGCTCTTTAGGCACAGAGATGTTTTATCCCTGGAGCACACTTCCAGATACAACTTGCAGAGGAGCAGTCTGATTTAGCTTCACTGATTCTCAAACTGAAGAGTGTAGTTACTCGTATTCTTGCTGCATAAAACAGCTTCACTGGGTTTCTTTCCATTGCTTTCCATGCCAGCTTCTGCACAAGATGTTCCAAAGGTTAACTGTATTTGTTAACAGAGCAGACCAAGGACAAACGTGTGGCCAAAGGGGAGTAATAATGGTGTCATATCCCTTCACTTATTATTAGAACATGATGAAAATTAGCACTGAAAGCCCCACATGGGGGAGAGACCTTCCAGTAAAAAGCACGTCAATGAAGGGAGCCCTAAGCTAACTCCATCAGACCTGGATCCAGAATGGGAAGCTGCAGGGTAGTGTTGATGCCAGGCTACATAGAAAATGCATGATCATCATAGAATCACTTAGGTTGGAAAAGACCTATAAGATCATCAAGTCCAACCATTAACCTAGCACTGGCAAGTCTACCAATGGACCTTATTCCTAAGCACCACATCCACACATCTTTTGAATACCTCCAGAGATGGTGACTCAATCACTTCCCTGGGCAGCCTGTTCCAATGCCTCACAACCCTTTCAGTGAAGAAATTTTTCCTAATATCCAACCTAACCTCCCCTGGTGTAACTTGAGACCATCTCCTCTTGTCCTATCTCTTGTTGCTTGGGAAAAGAGACCAAGCCCTACCCTGTTACAGCCTCCTTTTAGGTACCTGTAGAGAGCGATAAGGTTGCCCCTGAGCTTCCTCTTCTCCAGGCTAAACAACCCCAGCTCCCTCAGCTGCTCCTCATAAGACTTGTTCTCCAGACCCCTCACCAGCTTCGTTGCCCTTCTTTGGGCCCGCTCCAGCACCTCGATGTCCTTCCTGTAGTGAGGGGCCCAAAACTGAACACAGTACTCAAGGTGCAGCCTCACCAGAGCCGAGTACAGGGGGACAATCACTTCCCTAGTCCTGCTGGCCACACAATTTCTGATACAAGCCAGGTTGCTGTTGGCCTTCTTGGCCACCTGAGCATGCTGCTGGCTCATATTCAGCTGGCTGTTGACCAATACTACCAGGTCCCTTTCCACTGGGCAGCTTTCCAGAAAGCTCATCATTTCACCAATGCCAGAGAAATAATTTGATAGATTACCATTACCGTGCATTTGTTGCCATCCATCATCTGTGGATCATCCCTCCCTTCCATTTACACCACCCTGATGCTCATTAAAAGTTTTCCCAGTCCTTGTCATCACAGCCAGCTAAGTACTGCTACTGACAGTGGTTTGAGATGAATTAGATAGTTTTGCTGTATCCAGTCCTCACTGGTATTAATCCTACCAGCTGTGGAGATGGTAGTTTCTCCCTGAGACCATTGGTAGGGGGTACTATTTAAATTAAAAAGTTGGTTTTGGATCAAAGAACTATTTGCTGACATGCTACAGAATTAGGAAGCTGCGAAATCAAAACTAAACTAAGTCTCATTGAATCCTCTCTCTCTCTCCTCCCAAGATGTTTACCCCAGTTTAGCTTCTACTGAAAAAACAATACTCTTAAGTGAGCTCTTCATCTCCAGGCTTGAGCAAAATTTACTACTTATAACAAAGGCATGAATTTCTCTTCCGAAACTTTTGCAAGGGTTGAGATCAAGTTCCAACTACTTCAAATTGTTACAAAGTGTACATGACAGGCCCAGTGAGATTAAAAAACCTGCCTCTCCCCTATCCACCCCACCACCCCCTGCCCCTTTAGTACATTTACCTCTATTGATAAAGAACAATGGGGCACACGATTCAAAACTGTATATTAAGAAGAGACAAAAAAATATCAAAGCTAAGTTCATAACTCACAAAAACCTCTTAGGAAGAGAATGAATTCACAAACAATCTCTGCTAGGACAAAATGGCAACCAAGCAAGTAAAACAGTTATACAACATCAGGGAAGTCTCAGCTGCAGAAAGATAGACTTGTTCGTTTACTCCTTCCTTTTATTGGTGTGATCTTCAGGAGGGCTGACAGTTCTGCAGCTCTTCCACTGACTCAGTGCTTTTAAATTTATGCCCACCTCATTTAGAAAATGGGAATGTAGGGCTTATGTATGGGAATGTAATCCTTGGCTTCACACAGCTTCACTAACAGGCCTAGAAATATTTTTATTGTATCCAAGATTCATTTGATAGCTGTAACACATGGGTACATAGATATATACAAGTCTTCAGCTTTATGCACAGTGAAAGCTGGCACTTGAACATAGGTAGGAAAACAAATAGCATAAGCAAACAATCCTGATCAGCAGTTCCATCACAGCCCTGTAAACATGGTTTCTTCCACTCCCCTCCACTAGCCTAAATTACACTGCTTTGTATGCCCTGTTTCTGGTCATCTTTTTAATACCTCTTCTTTGCCCTAGGTAAAGAATATCTTTAAAAATCAATAGAACAATCTTTCTTTAAAGAGACTTGAAGATAAGTTTGCCTTTTCTCCAACTTCTGTTAACCAAACTGATCCAAGTATTGCATATCTTTACAGCCTTCACACCATGAAATATCCTTAAGTACAACTACCACTACTTGGATGGGAGAGCTGAAGTGGTATTTCCAATTCCTGTTCCACATGTTCTCACTGTTTTTAAGGACAAATGTTCTTGGTAAGGTCATAAAACAGACCTCATAACTTGGGCCCAAGGACTTTCCCACAGGGGAGAAAGAAAAATTGCATTCATAGTTGTCTGTAAGCAGCAGGATACCACTTTCTACTAAGTAACATGGGGCAGGGAAAAGTATAGTATTAAACATTTAGAAGCTTTAGCCCATGTAGAACCTAGAAACATAATTAAAATTACAAGTTAAAGCTGATTTTGTTCTATTACATTTTGGAATTAACTTTATGAAAACCTGGTCAGGATCATCACCCTCATGAGAGAACAGAAGTTGTGTGCTCCAGTAAGATTAATAACAGATAAGTGAAAAAAAGCATTAGTGAGTCTTTGCTCAAACCCAGATAGTCCACATCTTAGAATAATTCCAGATGCTTGGAAGTCCTTCCTTACATTTGATTATCAAAATCTGATTTCTCAAATTCTTCCAGATAAATTAATTCCCTCCTACATGCAAAGGATGCTTGGTACAGCTATGAGTTATGAACAGGTATCATTTACACCAAGAAAATACTGTTTGCACTTTTATCTAGTTTCACCATACAAAAATTCATAAATAACTTTCAAGGAGACAAAAGTTTGCATGGCAATAGATCTTAGGGCTTTGAGCTAGGAATTATGGAGGAGGAAGAGAGTCACCAGCAGCTCCGTGAAGGAGTGATGAATAAGGTTGACAAGCAATAGGCTTGGGGTTGTACGAGTGAAAGGGAACGCTAAATCAGCAGAACAGGGATTAGGCACAGTTACCTCAAACACTTGCATACAAGAATGGGCTTTTTGTACTTATGTTTATTTGCTAAATAATTAATATCAATTAATAATAAATAATTAATGGCTAAAAAAAATCTGGTTCCACAAAATCGCTCTAGCTTACTTCAGCAGGCCCAGAAACAGGGAATCATAAGATCTGATTTTGTTCAGTACAAACATTGCCATTGATCTGAGGAATAATTTTCTCAAGTTACTTGGGAGAATCAGGTGGTGAACATCAGAAAAGTCTTCCCCAAAGCACCCATGGGCTCTAAATTTATTGGGTCTGTGAGGAGGACATGGCTGTCTTCCTGACATGTTCTTATTCCACAGGTTTTTGGACAATCAAAATTTACTGCACTTTTCAAATACCAACAAGATATCTGAACTAAAATACCCCTAGGTCTATAATCAAGTCTCTCAATTAACCATGAACATTGATGATGCAGTTCTTGTAATTAGTTTGAATCAAATTGTGATATAGCTGTAGAAGTTCCAGGAACAGAAGCAGAAAGGATTGGATTACTTTCTACAAGTTATTTGTTCAGTATACTCTTGCAGAAAAATCATATAAAATGTAACACAATAGGACTATAGAAATTTTTTTAAATCTCTGTAAAGTTTAGAAGTTACTTCCCTTTTGTAGATCTACTGAACCACCCACGTGCTTCTATAACTGAGTTATGGGAGAGTTTACTTTTTTCTTCTCTAACAAATTCAATCAGACAGTCCCTTTCAGAAACAACAACAAAAAAGCAGTAGAAAGTTTCAGAGCTTAAACTTATTTCATACTTAGAATTTTCTTTAAGAGGTTAGAAAGAAGAATAAGAACATAATATATTTTAAGTGCAGCTTTTGTAATAGAAAACTAGCCTTTAACCTACTAAGCAGATGAGATAGGAATGAGGATTCACATGGCATGCTCACACGGTGTATCCAAACCTAACAGTGAGTTACATCAAATCCATCAATTCTTAAAACTAGACACAATGGACACAAACTAGTACTTTGCCTTGTACTTCCAGGGATCGTTCTTGGAGTGAAATTTCCTCTTAGAACAGAGCAAAGATGTCTTAGAATCACCAGTGCATATCATCCAGAATCATTAAAGCAGTCAAAGAAAGAAAACTCTTCCTATAATATGGTAGGTCAAGAGACAGTTTTATATTGACCATGTGCCTGAGATGAAAAACCAAAGTTCTATCTTACTGTTTCAGTGGTCTTACAGCCACTCTGCAGTATCATCAAGAAACAGAAGTCTAACTTTTACCAGTTCTTCAATTATTACAAAATCAGTATGGAGCATCAGGAAGTGAGGCTAGAGACCTAGAATGCATTGGTTTTATCTTCAGCCTGTTGAGTTATCCAGCAGCACTACTAAACCAGACAGGAATACAACACCTATACTATGGCACTGCTGGACTTCTGGTTATCAAGACATGGACTCGCATATCCTACCCTGTGATACCTCACTGATGTGTATAAATCCAAATCCTACATGCCCCCAGCTCCCTATGAAGGAAAAGGGAGACAAAGCTCACTGAAATTGTTCAGACTGTAGATTACATACAAGCTACCTCCTGAGGGACCAAGACCATGTTCTTACCTAGAATATAAGATGAACCTTTCTCAGCAGTTGTCTAGAAAACTCAGTATTTCTTTTAAATTAGAAAGAAACTTGCTTTCAGGATTTGAGGAAGAAAGCTTGAAACAAGCCCTAAGTACCATTTAAAAACAGAAGCAAGAATGTTTAAAGTATTGAGACTGAGTATTAGTTACATTCTTAAATGTTTTAAATCAACAGTATTTTGGTTATACCAGTCACATCATTGGTATTTATCTGTTTACAATATATTTTCAGATTTTATAGGACTCTTTCAGTCTCCAATACCTGAAGTTACCTTGATACAAAAATTCAGACCAAACCCCGATCTCCAAGAACGTGCTTTTCGGACTAGTGAGATTCAAGATTGAGCACTTACCAAAACAAACAAGTCTACTTATTCTAAGTATGTAGCAGCTACAATTACTTTTGTTCTCAATGTACTATAACACATTTTAAAAAGTTTAAAACAAATTGATGTTTGATAAACCGAGTGCATATGAGGTAAATTGTGGTATACCTTGGGGGTAACAGGAAGAGATGTTATTGACTCTCCTCAGTGTTGTTTAAGTCTGATTTTGTAATACACTAACAGCCCATTAATTTCTTGCCTTAAATTGAGAGAGGGCCAAAACATCTTAGAGATGCAGGATAAAATATTATTTCTGCTGAACAGAAATAATTTGATAATTTATTATTCATTTTAAAGGGAATTTCACCATAGTAAAATGGAATCCTCAAAAATACTGCTGCCCTTTTACTTGAGGCAGCTCAGTTCACATTAGCATTTAGGGTAGCAAGACATACTACTCAGTCCTTTAGCATGCAAGGCATCTTCCTAATTCATCTTCCTAGATTAATTTGATAGTCATCTAATCTGAGCAACTCATCCAGATTCTATCATCCATAGAAATAGAAAGACATCTCTAGTGAGGAATTTGTTTTGTTTTAAATCTTTCTGGAGGCACCTGCTAGCCCCTGACTATAGAGACAGCCTAAAAGCTAAGCTTAGACTGTCTAAAGATTACAACATTTGAAGTTTCTTGATGTTGGCATTAATGGTGCTACTTATATCAACAAGTTTTAGCTACCAGTATGAAAATAATTTGCTTTGTATACACTCAGTTGCATCTGCTTCATTCATGTGAGTGTTAGTGGGTGTATTACCAATAAATCTCTCAAAGAAAAAAAGTGGACTCAAAAAATGAAAGGGTATCATATTCTAAAAATCTTGTCTCCAAAGGTTGACTAGATTGCTTTTCTACAGTTCCCTACTAGCTTGCTGCTAATGGAAAATCACAAGTCCTCTCCTTTGTTGTGCATCTAATGAATCTGGTCTGTTTCAGTCTGGCCTACAGCTCTATACAATTTTATCCCACAACACTGAATGTCAAGTGCCACTCCCATTCCTCCTTGTGTTCCTAAAAACCCAGCCAATACATCCTCTGGGAAAGAGGAAAATGCTAGATACCAAAATTAAATACTTTGTTGTTTTATTACAATATGCTTATTCACATAAATGCCCTCTATTTATCTTATTGGATCAGCACAACCACAACAAAATTTACATTTAAATAGCATCACTATAATTGACATGAAGTACCTGGGCTTATTTTCATACTGTTATTTCCATGCATAACAGGCAGGGAAAAGCTCTCTCTACTCAGAGAACAAAAGATCAGTATGAGATAATAAGCAGAGCAATTTCTCAGAAGTTTATTTAAGTTCTCCAGGGCCCCTGTGCTTTCTCTGCTTTAAAATATGTTGTAAGTTGAAGAAAAACAGCAAAATTAGACTTGATCTAGTTAAGAGAAGATTGAATCTGCTTACATGATCTCATAACAAAGACAACATCTGCTTATAGATGGCATTCTTGAGTAGAAATGTCACAGGCCAAAAGCTATATCAAACAAATGGGTAGCATTGGCCATTACTTTTTTTTTTGATCAACAGAACTATCACATCAGTGATCATACACTGGGAAGCAAAAATATAGCTCCAAGGAAAGGAAGTTTTTTTTTTTTTTTTTTTTTTTTTTTTTTTTTTAAATCCAGTACTTGGTTTTCACAGGAAGAAGAGGTTGTCACTTTAGAACTGAAAGAGATGGCTGTGGGAAGAGGTCCTAGAGCTTCCCTGTAGAAGCTTTGCTGCAGAAAGGCAGTTGGATTGTACTTTATAGTTAAGAGTGGGGCTTTCCATTCTCCACTGGAGAACAGCAGCCATGGAGAGAGACAAATGGAACGAGGACTAAACTCCATCAGCTGCAAGAACTGGAATAAATCAGAGCAGCTTCCTGCTTTCAGGCAATTTGGGGAGAATACCCCCTCTGAATACCAGTTTACAGTGGATTAACAGCCCCACTACCTGAAAGCATTACACAGACCCACATTTTGCTACAGGAAGGATACCAGTTAGAAAACGCTTTGTCATCTCAAAGCAGTCTGAAACAGAATGAGCTAATGAAAGTTTCATTTCCTGCAGTTCTGGAATACAACATGAATCATTATTGGGATGAAGAATAGGAGTACAGTAATGATTATGGGATGATTGTTTTGTTTGGGGCTGTGGTTGCTCCTGCTCCCCCCACATGATTTTCTTATCCACTGCATTTCTCATTCATAAAGGCACAGAAGTGTGTCATTGCCGCATGACAAAACTTCCAAATGAAACATTAAAAGGAGATAAAGATTTATTTATTTTTTAATTTCCAAAACAAAGGACAAATGCTGTGGCAATATTCACAAAGGAAAAAGCCTGGGAGGATGGGGAAAGATGTATGAACACAGCCGAGCTGCTTCAACCAGAGCACCATTTCTCACAGCACAGGCTGTAAAGCACCAAGAGGCTCACAAAAGGCAGCCCTCTTCAGACTCGAGGAGGGCAGCTCACTCCCCACAAGGTGAGGCTGAGCACAGATGTTCCAGTTAGGGGCTCTGGGTTTCACAAGGCAGGCAACAGTTACCTCTAATTGGTAACACTCCAAATCACAATAGATGTTAAACATTTCAAAGAGTATTTGGGGTGGGGAGGGCAACCTCTGAGAGCAGGCAGTATACAGCCTTCACAGATACATACCTTTACACAGCATTAGCCTCATTGTTATGTGAACATAGATTTGTTGGTTTTTTTTTTTTTTTTTGGAACTGAATTAATTATCTGTTAGCTCAAGAATTTCATTGCTCAGTGAAAGAAAAAAGACCCCAACCTTTAAAGAAATTCAACCCCCCAACACCCTTGCAGTATCAATAGTATATTTCTTTGATTTTTCATTTCTATTCAAATAATTAAGACAAAACTTTTAAAAAAAGATGTGAAACTCCACAAGGCCAGCCAGAGGAAAAAAAAAAGTTTCCAAAGACTACCCAAAAATGAACATTTACATTTTTGCAAATTCTCTAATTAAGATTTCATGAAGATAATGTTGCAGACAAAACACTGGAAAGGCTTAGTCCTCAGATAAACTGGAAAGACTGAGAAAACACCAGAACACATCTTTCAGTCACTTCCCCAATCCCATCATCCACATTCCCCAGTGCAATAGGAACTATTGCAAGGCAGGTCTAATGTGCCAGCCTGTAATGGCCATTTAGGAGCTGCTCCCTCAGCGGGGTTCATTGGAATGCACTGCCTTTTCACTCTGGTGTACCTGTGATGCCAGAGACCCTGCAAAAGGCACCATTTGCTCATCTTTTCTCTCTTGGCAGGACAATCAGCTGTACAGGTAATGCAGTTTCATAGTGCCAGTTCAGGAAGTCAGCTGTAATTCACTGGGAAGCAGAGCAACCGAAAGCTAATCAAGAGGATCCTGCAACAGAGCTGCTTCTGCATAACTCTGCTCCAATAAAAGTTGAAACTACCTGTTTTATCCCATTCCTTTCATTTTTGTAGAATGACAAACCCACACCATGCAGCCCATCAGATTATCACACATCCCAAACACAGGAAGGTTGATAAAACAGGTCAGTGCTCAAGCGTAAGGTTCTACCTCTTCAGTCCCCAAACAAAAAACAGGTCCAGGATGATATTCCTTGTCACCCAAATGCCAACCCTTTCTTAAATATCTCTGGGAATCTGACTCCAGTGAACTGGTGTCCCAGGGCCTGTCAAGCCCTAGTATAAGTGATTTTATTGAGGACAATAAGTTGGTCTTTTTATTGTTGTTCATTTACACAGCAGGGTAAATTATTTCATCCCAAACCAGAGACTTGTTGTGCAGAACAGCAAAAATGAGTCCATTTCTACATAAGAAAAGCTCAACATCTATGTACACCTTGTCACTATCATTGTGGCAAAATTTACTGAAGAAATAGCTGTCACTATAGCTCAAATAACAGATTATCCCCCCCAATTATATTTAAAATCCTTTAAAAAAAGTTTTAAAATTGATTTCTGATAGGTTTTGTGTCAGTGGAGTCAGAGACTGACTACATCTTGCAAACAAAAAACTATCAATGCAAGCATCTACTGATGCCTAGCATTCTGCAGAGTACAAATTTCTATACAAAGGTGTTCTTATGTTCTGAAGTGTCATCAGCAAACATGCTTCCAGTTTCTCTCCACCCCCTCTATATATAAACAAACACAAGAAACCACACCCTCTCCCCTAAAATCAACCCAATATCAAGACCTACACTGTTCTTTTTTCACCTTCCAGCAGTGACAGTTGCAAATACTCCAGTAGAGTTTATTTTATTTCTAGCAGAAGATAGTGGTTAGAGGAAACTGTATGGTAATAGACAGGTCTTAGCCGTAGACATTGAGTTGAACCTTTGGTGGCTATGAGTTATGTGTGCTTTGATCAAAAAAATTGGTGCAGTCTTCTCTGGATCCCCAACAATATATTTTTCCATCGTTCCTCAAAACTAAAGTAACAAAATACTTCGGCTACAAAACAGCCTGTGTTATTGGAGGTTGCTAATACCTTACTTAGGCTTCGAAGTAAGTGTGGGCGCATTTGGGCAGGGAGGAAGAAATGCCTCAAGTACAGAGCGCTCTTCAAATTACATGAATAATTCCTGAGAACCTCTGATATGCTTAAAGTTCACTTGATTATGATCAAAGGCATACAAGTACTAATTTGTAAATAGTCAAGAATCTAACAGGCTAAGAAGTTGGCATAGAGATATTAAATCAAGAACTTGCAAAGACATGGTTTACCGTAAAATGCTCAAAATTTAAGATTTTTAAATGTAACTGGGCTAATTCATATTGTTTCTTTCTATTAGGAAACAGTGCCCAAGACTCCATTAACAGTAACTGAGTCTCATTTAAATACCATATAAAAGTGTTAGGGATAAAACACATTTAATTGAAACATAAAGGCCACTAGAAAGAGTACCAAAGTCACCCCTTGTTTCTGTGTGAGAGTCTGCTGCAGTTTTGCACTGATAACTTTATCAATAGCTAGAGCCAAGAGAGTGAATGTTAAATCCATGTTATCTTAATTCAAAACAGCTTCAAATGCTTCAGAACTTTTATAGATACTCTAGTTTGTAAGGCACCATAGATCTTGACAGGTAATCTAGTCACTTCAACTGACACAATTTGTACCAAAGCCAAAATGGGCACTTAACCACTCCACTGCCTACAAACCTTGGACAGTCCGATGACCTACTAAAAACTATGACAAGAGTGAACATTCTCCTCTTCTTTATATGATTCAGTTTAATACTTTTTTTTTTTAAAAAAAAAAAAAGTCTTTTCATCTTTCAGCTGGGTATTAATGGGTACAGGAAAACTGTCTGGCTTGTTTCCCTGAGTCATTGCAAGCAAATGGACTTGTCAGTTCTGACAAATACAGAAGTGTTTTTTTTCTGCCAAGATACGGAATTCAGTTACAAGTTGAACTGTTGTGTTTCAAAGTCAATTCCCCATCCTCCTACTAGTCAGAACAAAGTGATCCACTAATACACTGCACTATTTCAGGTTAGATACAGTGGAGTGATCAGTTCCCATTGCTGCAAATGGGCTTATCAAGAGTCTGCATCAAAGGGATCAAAAGTCAACAACGTTTGAAAAAGTTGATGATTTTCACTTTTTCTAGTAGAGGAATAAAGTTCTCTACAGACAGTAACTGTTCACTTGAGGAAGTCTGAGATCATCATCATCTATTAGCTGCCTTTAAAAAAAAATTAGTCTGTTCTCCTTCACCCAGCTATAAAAATTCACTTCAGATTTGTCCTCATGACACACTGAACTCAAATGACTGACCTCTGGCTTTGAGTACCCAGCTTTGTGGTATTGCAAGTTAAGACAATGGACAACCATGATACTTCATGTGAACTTGAGTGTAAGCGTTGCATCAGGTAGTACTAATGGATCTTCCACTTCCTGCATCTCCTCCTTGTTCAGTATTTAGCTAGTCAAGTTATCCTAATCCTGGTGGCTAAGTCATATTTCTGTGACTCAGTTCTTCCCCTGTACATCATGCTCTGCAAATTTGACTCCTCTTCCCATTGGGAGAGTCCCTAACACCTCCAATCTAGAGTGATTGAATATCTCTATCCCACAGATGGCAGGACACTGCACTGCTGGCACCAGTAATTTTGCTCATCTCTTTTATAAAGCACCTCAGTTTCAGCCTGATGAAAAACAAACCGGAATTCTAATCCATTACTCCCACAGAAGCAGCAGCTTGGACCTGCTCAAGCAAGTTGAGGCTCATGCTAGTCTGCATGACCCTATGGATGTTAACTGAATATCCATAACTGAGGATTAAACCATTAGCAGTACTTTATAGCACTTTAAATTCACTCCCTCTTCTCACTCCCTCCTTCTGCTGTTTTATGCCCTTAATGTCTAAAGGACATGTTTAGTTACCAGGGAATAGCAAATTCTTAATGTTCCTCAGTTCCATTTGCAAGTCATCTTGTCCTTTCCTTTCACCTTGCATATCACCATTGATCATCTATTTCAGTGAGTCATTTCTCTGTGCTGCCCCTCACCCCCTTCCACTGCTCTTCGCTCTACCACTCCTACTTGAGGACACCCCCCCACACACACGTCTCCTATTTCAGACTCACTGGGAAGCACCGCATCTCTTGCCTTCAATGTCCCAAATCACCACAAGCTGTGAAAAATAACTCAGTCACAAGTGGCTTTTGCTAATCATAGAATATCCTGAGTTGGAAGGGACCCACAAGGATCATCAAGTTCAACTCCTGGCTCCACGCAGGTCTAGCCAAAAATCAAAATTCAGACCATGTGTTTGAGAACACAGTCCAAACACTTCTTAAACTCCGACAGGCTTGGTGCTGTGACCACTTCCCTGGGGAGTCTGTTCCAGTGCACGACCACCCGCTTGGTGAAGAGCCTTTTCCTGATATCCAACCTGAACTTCCCCTGTCGCAGCTTGACCCCATTCCCGCAGGTCCTGTTGCTGTCACCAGAGAGAGGAGATCGGCACCTGCCCCTCCACTCCCCCTCGTGAGGAAGCTGTAGACTGCAATGAGGCCTCCCCTCAGCCTCCTCTTTTCCAGGCTGAACAAACCAAATGACCTCAGCCGCTCCTCGTTTGTCTTCCACTCTAGGCCCTTCACCATCTTTGTAGCCCTTCTCTGGACACTCTCCAGCAGTTTTACACCCTTTTTGTACTGTGGTGCCCAGAACTGCACACAGTACTCAAGGTGAGGCCGCACCAGCGCAGAGTAGAGCGGGACAATCCTTTCCCTCGACCAGCTAGCAATACTGTGCTTGACGCACCCCAGGATACGGTTGGCCCTCCTGGCTGCCAGGGCACACTGCTGGCTCATATTCAACTTGCTATCAACCAAAACCCCTAGATCCCTCTCTGCGGGGCTGCTTTCCAGCATCTCATCCCCCAGCCTGTATGTGGTTGCCCCTTGCCAGGTGCAGGACTCAGCACTTGCTCTTGTTAAACTTCACATGGTTGGTGATTGCCCAGCTCTCCGCAAGACCTTTCCACCCTTGACAGAGTTGTTTGTTTGTTTTTCTGGAACAGAATGTGTGCTGTAATACCTGAAGCACACGCAAGCCAGAATGTACAGCACATGGTCATCGAGTCCACAGCTTCACAGGCAGCTCTTCCACACTACTTTCAACTCTACAAAGCAATCAGCTGGAAAGCACATTAGAGACTTTTCTATCTCCTTCAGCCATGTTACAACCAGGAAGCAATGAATAGTGGGTACAACTGTAGAGAATCATGGGTAAAGTCTTCACTAAGTGTTGAAAGACCCAATAAAATATGATATCCATGAGGTCCAGGCTGTACTTCTGCAAGACAGAGAGAAGCAAGCAACACACCAGATCCAGGACTGCCAACAGCAATGTCCAGGCCAACACTTTTGGATTGGCTATTCAACTGCTGTGGAGACAAGGGATCAAGGCTCCAGGAGGAAGTTCAGCTCTACTTGGGCCTTTGGGCTGAAATGTTATGCCCACAGCTTTGTGAGAAAAGGTGAGGGCTGATCCCTGGATACAGGAAGGCCAGTGCCTCAAGTCTTCCAATTAGTTGGCCTCAAGCCTGGGAGAGCAGAGACTAATATCCCACTGAGTAGTTGCAAGCTTCTGTAGCTCTACAATAACATTTTCTTGTTTAGAAGGCATGAATGGTATCACATTTCCACTAAAAATTGTCAGAACTCATACATTCCCCATCTCACACTGCAACTTTATTTTCTTTCCTAAACTTAAAGGGACCCTGCAATTAAAAAAAAAAATGACATGAGCCTGGTAAAACCAACTTGTGAACATACTGATTCAGTCCAGTTTGTTACTGAAAGACAGCAAAGCAGCATGTGCATCATGACAGCTGTCACACTGGAGTCCCCAGGCTTAAGTTCAAAAAAGCAATACACTTCAGTTGACCTCACTGAGGCTGTACACATGAACCTGGTTGTAAGCCTTAAGTTGTGGTACAAAGTACTGAGAATAAAGCCCCTAAAACTTTTTTTGAGCTACTGCTAGCAGTAATAAGTGAGAACATTAATGTGATTGCAGATAGCAACATTTAAAAGTGCAGCTTTCCAAAGGAAAGAAATCTAGAAAGCACAGCTCTCTTACATTCAACTTTAAGGTCAGTTGAAACTGAACTAGTAAAAAGAGCAGGTTACTGCTGAAAAGTATGATTGCTTTCTATCATTGCTAGAGTGAAAACAACTAGAAGAATATTTCCTAGAGACTTATGTTGACCAGATTATGCTCTTGTAGCAGTCCATTGGTAAAGGTTTAACAGAAAGTGCACTCAGCCTATGTAACTACTACTAGAACAAAGAACAGTAAGATCCTAATGTAAAAGTTGAGTTTTGCAATTGCTAGTCAGGATTCCTGCTCTGCTGAAAGAGATTAGGCTCTGCAAGGCTGTCTTTTATGCATCTTTTCAGAGTCAGAGAATAGCTTCTGGTATTACAAGTTCTTACTGTGTTCTTTTGTACACAGATTTTTATACCTTCTTGAATTCTTTGCAATATATTTCATAGAATCATAGAATATCCTCAGTTGGAAGGGACCCATGAGGATCATCAAGTCCAACTCCTAGGACTTTCCAAAAATAGTAAACAAAAAACCTACACAAAGCATATTGATCTTCTCCAACTCACTATTCACGTTTTGAGTACAATTTCTGTAGTTTGCTACACTGGCATCCACCTATGCCTCAGAGTTACACAATTGGTGTATCCACACTTTGAAGCTTTTGAAAGGCCAGACAGCCCAGCTGAATTGCTCATTTTTCTAAGTGATTACTTGAGTCAAGTAATCTCTTCTCTACACTAAAATGCTGTTAAAAAGATTTAAGGGGTGAAGCACAATTACAGAAGATGTGTAATTGAAGCAAAAAAGAGCTTAAGTACACTTTGTACAATATACAAATATGAAAAATATAGTATTATATCATTTGTAGTACATCAAAAGGATGTGTGACAACCTACACAACATACCTATAGCATGGGAAGGTATAAGTGAAGAACAAGAACATCCAAATGTCTTAAAATCTACTTGGGGTGAAAGGAAAACACAAAGCTGCAAATAATTGCAAGACGTGCTGGGGCTCTACCAGGTAAAACAACACAACTGTTGAGAAAATGCATACAGTGTCTCAGCTTACCCCATACGAGGATGAAATACACTCATAACAGACAGGAGTTTGAGGCCAGGTGCTCTGCTCCAGGACTGCTGCCTTAGCCATTGTGCTTGCCACTGTATTCTTCCAAACAGAAGAACACACCAGAAGTAAGGATCTCTCTGCCCAGTGTTTCCTCTGAGTCTTTCCTTAAGTAGTCTAGCTTTTAATTCCAGCCCTTTATTACAAAAGGTATTCCTCCTTCCCCTGCCTCCACACAACTTCCTGCGTTCCCAGCAACTTCCAAAACCTTATATCAACTCCCTGTTCTTTTGTTATCCTGTTTTAATGTCTGCCAGTATCCAGATCTAGCTTTCCTTAGAAAGATTAGCAGGGACTTGTTTTTACGCTGGTATCAAAGCACATTTTATTCACCTTAGCTCTAGAATCAGAATTGTCAAGAGACCACAACTTGCAGGAAGATAACATTGCAGTCAAAGTAAACAAGCAGCAGCTATTTTTTACTTATGGGGGGGGGGGGGNACAACACCAGAAAAAAAAAAAGCAAGCAAATCAGAAACTGACTTTTTGGTAGTTTGCAATTACTGTCTTCCTGCTCTGCTGCCAGACACCCGCACCCCCAGCCACAGAGTAAAACCAACATCCTTTCTTTACTTCTAAGGCACATCTCTACAACTTCTTTTGCCTATTACACACACAATTGGTCTGATGTTAGTTTATGTTCCAAAGCTAATTGCAATAATAATTGTTAGATGAGGAACAGGATTTAGGTTCATTTAGGCCAGAGAAAAAGGAAGAATAGATCATAAGAAGTCTACTTATTTCTAAAAGCTTGGTTAGACACAATTTGAAAAGGGCTTCTGATAGAGGAACCTGAGCTGAATGGCCCCTATCAGTTACAGAAACCTTTGACTTCCCATTTCCACCCATTTTACCAGCTACCTTCTGTGCGTTTTAGTTCACTAATCATTTCCCTGTTCCCTGAGCTTTTTGTTTGCTTACTTATTTTTAGCCATGAAGGATGCCAGTTCTTGGCATGACTAGGTCTCATGAAGGATACTAGTTCCCCCAACGTTAAACATTCAAACATCAAATTAGAAAAATCTCTTCAAGGTTTCCCTGGTTTGTGATTTTCACTCAAACAAGACTTGCAAAGCCTGAAAGAGCTCATTTTCCACTGGATGCAGAAAGATTCCTTTACATGATAGATATGGTCTGTGAACACAGCAGATTGTCAGCAGAGAGGAAAATAAGCTTAATTTCTTCCCACACTGGAAAAGGTATGCTCCTAGGTAGCATCTGTCAGTAACTTAAGGTTACATTTTTGAGGTGCTTTTTTTCTAAGCACATTAATTCATAGGTGGAGGGTTTTTTTGGAGGAAAAGTGCTGAAATCAGACAAATTGCAAGATCTACTCCGTCAGCAATGACTTATTTATATTGTCAAACCTCATATTACATGCGGTTATAGTACATCTGCTGGTTAAAGAAACAGTAGAAATGCTTCTTAGTTAACTGTTTTCAATGCGAACATTTTGCAAACTCTCAAAACTGTGATTCTTACTTTGGAAGTATAACATGTATCACCGATGTAATACCTAGAGGCATTTTGGTTCTTACAACATGCAGTTCTCTATACACACATGCATGCACCTGAAGAACTGATCTAAATAGTGAGATACTACAGAAAGAAAAGTCTGATCATGCCTACTTTACAGCTGGAGAAGCTGCCATGATGGAATTCACTGACTATATCTGCACCACAGCTGAAGCTCATCACTGGTCACTAGCAAGCTAGTTTTCAACTTACACCATGCATGGTAGCTGTGGAAGCACAGGATGACTGCCATACTGCTGCGTGTAAATATGAAAGTGAGGCGATTTAAGACTAGTTCAAGACTATTCCAGTTTTAGTACCACGTTTGGGCTGGGGTCAGAGAGAGCCTTAACCAAGAGCACATGAGAAATCACTAGCAGAGCGGAGTAATCCAGCTCTCCTAGATCACAAATCAGGAGTTTTCAACTCAACATCCCTTTTCAAGCTATTGTTTCCTCTGCAACCTTAACTGAAATGTCTCCATTTCTGGTGTTCACTTATTTTAAAAAATTACTTTTATTTCTCCTTTTGCACCATCATTATTGCAAATCACTCCACAAGACCCTTACTAGGCATCTGGAAGTGCTGCTTAATTACTTGCCTTCAGCAGAGCAAGCTGCTGACCTGATCAGAGGCAAGAGCTCCAGAAGTCACAGCTTTCTGATATTTAGTTGAAATTGTGCTTTACATTTGAAGAACAGACATCATATAGGATAGTTACAAAAATGAGATGTGCTGCCAAATCAGCAGCAACTGCAGTCTCAGGACTGCTAGCGGGATGAACATGCATAGCTGTTCTTTATTTTTTTATTATTTTTTATTTTTATAAAGTATTCTACCTCCTATGAATCTTTTGAACATATGAGACATACATTCATATGGAAAGAGCAGAGCTTAAACTACAGTTCTCTTTCAAAATTCCCTGCAAACAAGAGATTGGTCAGCTACTTCATGTTACCACTTTTTTTTTTTTAAAAGGAATCAAACAGCAAAAGTAGTATGTCTGCACACAGTCCCCAACTCAGACCTGCAGATGAAATCTAAGCCCATGGTAAACCAAGAAAAGTTCAAGGAAACTGTACAACTTCCAGTCTCTGTGGTGCCAATTTTTTGCTTTAGGATGGCTAGAAGAGCCAACAATATGGCGCAACATGCCAATATCCTAACAAAGAATATTCACAATAGGACACTAGAGCTGAGCCCTCCATCCCACAGTTTGTCATACATCTTTTCTAAGTCCAAGAACTACATCCTTCAAGCAAGCCAATGGTGCACATGAAGTGAGATAGTCACTAGTGCAGATCAGACCTACCTACTGTACTATGCCTCATCCACAACTTGTCCTCTGCTTGTGCTCAGCAGCCTGACTCAGGCAGCTATTTGTCAGCCTACAGACACAGGCCCTCATTCAGTAAGGTACTTAAATACATTATCACTATTTTCAAAGCCAAATACAATGAAAGCAATGTGATTGTCTGCCATTAACACTAGGCTTCCCTTTGATGAAAGCAAAGCTACATAACCCATCCATGGGGCACACATTGCACCTGTGAAATATCAGCATGCTCTCAGGTTTCTCTGTTCATTCTCTAACATCAGCTTTACCAAGATCAATCATTTTTTTCCTCTAGTAAAACCTGGTCCTTGAGCCCACACTGCTCATGACACTCAGCCTGAAATACACAGTGATTGCATTCATCTCTGCCTGTTCCATTCCCTCCTATTGCTAACACTGGGGAAGAAATTAGTTTTAGCAGACAGAGTAACCAGGGCAATTTTTATGTCAGTTCAGGAAAGCTTGGCATTGTTTTCCCTATCTTTATTATTATTAGGAAACCCTAAAACCTAAGAAGAGTTGCTACTGATAGACTTGAATAAGTTTGTAGATCTGTTATACTGCATATCACCTAAACAACTTTTTTTCCTCAGGGTCTGACCTGCATAGTCACTCAAGGAAAGTGGAATGGGAGGGGGTTCTGGAGGGAGGAAAAGCCCTTTCTGATCATATATCATGGCAGAGAACAAGAGACATCCATTTTCTCTTTAGACTCCAGTCCCCAGAGACAAGTTCAATTTCTCCCTCCCTCTTACTCCCACCTCATACTGGCAGAGTATAGTTTCTTCAAAAAGCAAAACAGCTCATGAGAAAAAATCTATTCAAATGAAAAAAGTATTAAAACACCTTGTTTTGATAATATTTGACTAACAAAATGGTTTTTGTTTTTAAGTATTCACTTTAAGCTTAGTGATAAATCTGCCCATAAAAAGTACAGCAAAAAGTTTCAAATCTGATGCTTTGGAAAAATTGTCCCATTTTGCAAAACAGATATTTTTAGAATACTGCCTTATCCCAGTTCATGACAGATATGGTAATTCAAGAGTCATTTTACACACAGCAGAAATTGTGATTTTTACTCTTGCACAAAGGGCTGTGGCTAGAGAAGGTGTGCCAGGGTTTGCATGGGAGATAACATTACTCTTTTCCTTCCCCATTTGTGGGAAAAGATGGGCAGCTATTGAGCCTCACAGGCATTACAGGTGTGAAGGGCAGTGGGTATCCCACACAAGAAAATCAGTTCTCCACTCAGCTCAGGAATAGGGAGAAACTAACTACTGCTGTTGCATCTAGTGCGCTGAGATGAGGTATTAGCTACTATCTGACATTCATACAAAGATAAAAAGAGGATTCATCTTTCTGGATATCACCTTGTTTGCTTCTTCTGTGTATTTCAGCAGCTGATAGAACATGCTCAAAATTTCATCGTTTACTGAGTCACTTTACTTTTCCTTGTTCCCTGATAAAGAATTTTCTCCTCACTCAAGACAAATGCAAGCCTCACATCAGGTGTAGCCCCATCATCAAGGGGCAAGGAAAAGGAGAAAAGGGGGAGAGAGCAAAGAAGAGTTTGGCAGAAGGCATCTCTAAGGAAATCAATAAGAGCAGTGCTTCATTTCCTCTCCAGTCCCACTCTGTTATATCCTAGTTATCTCACTTAGCCAACTTTACAAGCAGTAAAAAATAATAATAATAATAGTAAGGTGAAGTCTGCATCAGTATTTCTGCTATGGTACTGGGTAGTAAAGTTTGCAAGCTCCCATAGCTATACCTAAGATTCTAGAGGTAGCAGCAATCTTCCTTCCTAATTTATTCCTTACCATCCAAAGCCTAAGGCCCATATTCAAATTTTGTACTCCTCATTTACAGAGAAAATCCCACTGACCCCAGAGATGGTTGCTTCATTAGAAGCAAAGTGAAAACTGCCATGTCAGCCATTTGACAACCAATTAGTCCCTTCCCAGTTTGAAGAAGTGAAGAGGGTTTCTGACTAGACCAAGATACTATGTAAAATACAGAAAGGCAGGTGAGCTAAGTGGAAGTGACTGACAGGAACCTCCTCAAAGCTACCATTAGAAGAGAGGGAGTGGGAGAGAGAGCTAGTGACAAAACATTGGCTATGGTATCACAAGTTTTTGGTTCAAATCCCGAGTGCATTTTTCCTAATGTAAGGGGCTCTCCAACTTGTTGGTATGGAAATTTTCTGAAAAAAATGTACAAGTTTTCATAGCTTGGTGTCCATGCCTTAGTAGGTCTGCAGAAAAATTGGAGGACAGACTCCAAGACATGACAGGAAACATTGTCAAAGTAATAAAAACAAGTAGAGGAAGAAGCACGCATGCTGAAAAGGATTTGGTTTTGCAAAACTAGTCACAAGACAAGTAATTTGGCCAATGGTAACAAATGATAGCTGCATTCTCAGACCATCCAGGTGAAAGATTCCCTCTGAGTTCTCACACAATGTATCCTGCACTCTTCAGAGGAAATGACGTTAATTAACAAAGCAAGCAAGCTCATCTATAACATCAGCTATTTTCCTGTGGGAGGCACAAGGATTCCTGAAAACTGTAGTAAGTGCTAACAAAACAGAGGGCACAGTTTCAAGTTTTCAGATTCTGCATCCAACTTCCAAGCTCATTTAATTAAAAATAAATAAAGAGTTACAGCAGAAGCTGGCTGTCAAGACCTGGATGATTTATTTGGTTCTGCATAAGCTTGTGGGCAAGAGTTTGGCTCTAGCCTAGTCCATAGCAAATCTGGATTCATTTCCTATAATGCCATGAAAGCATCATACAGCCTTAAGCGATTCCTCTTCTCCAACCTTTTGTTTGTAGACTAGGGTTATACTGCTACTTCCCACAGGGCAGAATACCCTCTCTGGAAGTTGTCATGCAACTGTTGTACACTGACCTGAATTCACTGGTGGAACAGCCAGGGTAGAAATGGGAGCTGGAAGAAGTACAGTTAGTCCACCTTATACTTATAACAAGTACATCAGGAGCCCTGGCAGCACTCTGGTGCCCTGAGCCATTTGCGTCAGCTGCCCAGATCTCCAGAGAGCAGCTGTGGCCTTGCCAGTGTACAGCTCCACAGGGGTATTTGCACCCCCAGAGACTCACTACTCAGGAAACAGGTTTCACCCTGTTACCTCAAGTCCAGCCTCCATTGTGCAAGGAGCAGATCCAGAAACAAACTCATTTTGTCTAGTGTACAGGTCTCCATCCACAAGTTTTGACAGCAGCTGCCCAGGTGGGTCGGAGAACTGTTGATAAATACCAGAACTTGACTGTCATGTTCAGGCCACTGCCTGCATACCAGAAGCATATCCCAAGTGATGAACTAGGCTCAGCTGTGGTTTTAATGTTGGTGGTCATCATGAGATGGCAAGGCCCTCCCTACTCCACCATCACTTGCTCTCTCAGCACCCAGCAGAAAGGAGGAATGAGGGCAGGAAGCAATTCAGGAAAGGGAAGTTCTCTTCAGGTCATAGTGCCTCACAAGGCCACCCATGCTGCAGGCAGATGGTCCTCAGAGCTGGCTACAACTCCCAGAGAGTTAACCAAAGACTAACTACTATTCACAATCACCCTGAACTTGCCCCACAAGTTTCTCACTAAATACTTACATGCCACGAAAATGCGAAAATGAGTTAAATACACGGGAAGAGTTCATTTTAAAGCTAATCTCTGCCTTGATGCACCACAAAAAAAAAAAAA
>VXAA01000510.1:258370-273491 GCA_013399115.1 Anseranas semipalmata
CTCAATAGTAATAAGCAAAAACTACGTGCAAGACAGAGGCAAGTTAAATCTGTAATAGCTGTTAATGAGCCGATCACTTGCACAATTATTTACTGCTATTAAAAAAAGGACAGTCACCATAGCAACAGGAGCATCTACTGGTTTTGATTTCTCCAAAATGCAGGATACCTATTGGGAATGTACACAGCGGACTGACAAGCTATCAGAGCTTTTCACAGTTTTTTTTTTTTCCCCCCACAGAGCTTTTCTCCTAGGAAATACTCTCACTTGTTTTTCATTGCAGCAAGTTCTGCTGCACCCCAGTCCCTTGTTTTGACTGTGTGAAACCTTCCCCACTGTGACTCCTCAAAGCAGGGGGACTTGCTGCCTAGAGTAATAAGGCCATAGCAAGACTTGTGGTATCTTTGGGACCAACTCCCAAGTGAGAGCAGTTTGTCACTTTTCAGTGCTCAGCTCCACTGTTCTAATTTCAACTCCGCTTCCTTCCAGCTCACCTTAGGGGTTGGCTCTAACTCCCCCTTTCCCTGATGCTTGCATCCAGGTATTGCCCTCTCCTAAGGACTGAAACAGTTGGTTTTAGACAAGATCAAGTTCCCAGTCCAGTACATTATGCAACTCTAAGGAAAAGCTCTTCCAATACAATCAAAGGGCCAAAAACCGGTGGCAGAATAAGCAGAAACGAATGATATATTTTTATGCAGAAGTGCATTTTTACATGACAAGTGATGCAGACTGATGGGAGACTGCCTGCAAAGAAAGTGTTTCTGTCCCTATCTGTATGATTGTCCCCTCCTTGTGCTCTACAGGGAGCTAGGTGTTGCAAGCCTGACCGTGTTACTTTATTGGCCAAGTCTATCCCAGAAGAACTAGTTGGTTCTTACATCAGGTCAGCTAGCTGTTTGAATCTCCCTGAGGCCACATATTGACATCTGGTGCAAGGGACTCTGGACCACAGCATGAAACAAGCCTAAAGTTATATCAAATAAAGTCTAATAAAATCATGTCCTAATGCCTACCTGCAAGCACCTCAAGTTACAAATATACATTAGGTCATGATGACATTGTTTCAAACTCATTGGCCATTGATAATAACCAAGATATTTTACCATTTTACAGTTGTGACAATTTTGAACACAGAAGCACAATGATATTTTGGAGCATTGCAGTAGCAAAAATCTAAAGCAATCCCTCAACAGCTAACAGCTACTTTCTATTTGCAGAAAGCTCAGAGGACAATATGTGAGCCAAGAGACTTCAATACTTATTTCTGAATTTACTTGGACACAATGTGTTTAAGCATTATAAGAAAGCTAAATATATGTTAAGGCACTTCCTCAAGAACAGCAAAATGAATGTGGCCATATCTTCTATATTTGACTAGAAATACCTTATTTGAAGATTGCAGGAACATAAAGTACCCTAAGGAAATCAAATATTTTAAAACAGTGTTAGAGAATAAGTCAAAGAACAACCTAGACTTTCCAAGGATCCTTAGGATCACCATGCTTGAGAGCAATCAGCAGTAAACCAGATTAGCAACTCAAAGCCCATGATGAGCATTGAAACAAACAATATTTCACAAGAAAAAAAAAATCACCTGAGAAATTGCATTTCTAAGATACAAGACAAAGAAAAGTTCCCCATTTATTTTCCCTACTTTGGTTCTAAAATTCTCAGACAATCAGGTTGCTCCTTGAAATGACCAGTTATTCCTGATTTCTGTCAGGTTGGAAATATCATTAGCCTAGTATTTCTGATGACTATCATGCTCTACAAGTCAGGAAAAAAAAAAGAACAAAGTGCCAAAAAAAGTGAGACATTTATGAACCTCAAAAACGTTCAGGTTCAAGATGAAAACATATCTTCAGATTTCGTGCCCTCCAACTCTGTCCCAAAACAATTTTGCTGAGGATAGAGAACAGAAGAAACAGTTCCTTCTATTACCCCAAAAAGAACACAACAGAAGTGATTTCTTAGAAGTATGTATTTAGCCAGTAATTCAACAATGGCATGGGAAAGAACTACCTGTGCCTATAGTGAGCTCCTAACATATGCTTGTGAGCTATACTGCTGACTCAGAGACCAAAACAGATCTTATAAGCTCTAGATCACCAACCCAAGCATGGTTCTTCTTATTCCTTTGGAATAAACACCTGCTTGCCCCAGTTGCCTGCCTTGTGGGGTAATATTAAAGTGCCTTACAGACTCTTCTAGTAACCTGCTGCCATTTCCACAGAAGAGGAAAAGATGACAGAACAGGTCAGTGGTCCCTTCCTCCCTTCAGGACAGCCCACTGGCCCTTTCAGGGCTTGGGCAGAAGCCCTGCATTTAGCCTCCTTACACCTGGGGAAGAGAGGGAGGAGCCCAGGTGGCCAAGGAGATCAAAGCAATGAAGCATCTGGAGGTATTGGAGACAGGCAAGGAAGCACCACACTAAGTACATCTAGAGGACCATGAGCCATTTGGCGAGTGAAAAGTAGAAGCCACTAGGATGCAGGACATAGGAAGAAGATTTCCTGTTGCACCAGAGCAGCTCCTCCAATATGCCAGGAGAGCAGTGCTAGTCATCCACAGAAACAGGCAAGTCCCAAAGAGCAAGGTACTGTTGTCTCTGAAACATCCTCATTTCCTTGTACTCCCAAAGTCATAATGCTGGGGGCCATACACTAGTGGCCTAGACCCACATCATTTGGGTTGACAATACTGCATGGTAGGGACATAAATCCAATGTAAAACTTCAAAGTTAGGAACGTTGCTCTGGAGGCACCTCTAATATCATGAAAAATGAGACATCATCCTCCAGGATGTTATAAACACTGTACAGCACTGATCTGACACAAGAACATTTTGTCAACTGCTCCACAAGGACAGAGACTTCTCTTGCTCTTATTTTAAATGATTTTGCCGCACCATACCCAACTCAGTTTTTTCCCCACACACAGTTTTTCTTTCCCTTCAAATCTGAAGATGTATTTTTAAGTGAAAAGCACCTTGTTATCAAGATGTCCCTTTCTTCTGTACAATATTTTCTTTGCAGGTGTATGTCAGTCCCCATCTGTCTTCTGCTGGGAAATGCAGGATGTGCCCTCCCACATTCAGCCCCAAGGCTGAGCCACAAGCTTGCTCATCTTTCTGTTTGTGACAGCTCCAGTTTCATGATAAGAAAAACAACTAGAAAGAAAAGCAGCCTCTGTAACCTCTGCTTTACAGACTCCCAGGGTTTCCTGTGCCACACAGAACAATTCTATCCCCACAGCTTGCTCAATAACCACATTAGTGAGCAGCTACCTTTGTGAATCAGTTCTTGGAATTGGGATAAATTGCCTCAGGACTTGTATGCTCTGCCTAACTTCCAACTCTGTAGCCTTCTTTGTTGTGATAGGAAGGAGGGAAAAAGTTTTTCAGGGTTTCTTTAAAAAAAAATTAGCCCAATGGGCTAAGAGATTTTTAGACAAAATATTCCTTTTTGGGCAGACAGATATTGAGGTTACATTTCTTCCAGAAATTTAGAGAAATTCACTGAGGGTTATAAATAACCAGAAACCACTCCCACCTCAAGAAATGCTGAGATGAAAAATAGAAGCTGGGAGAGTGCTCAAGGCAAGTCATGACCACGACCACCACCACCACCCAGGAATTCACCTGGACCTCTGGAGTCAGGATACAGTGCCAGATTGACCCCAGCCATGGACACTATGCCCTAATCAAGGTATGGCACAACAAATCTGGTGCAACTCAGTGAGTTTAGCTAGAGCTCATCCATCTGAAAAATCCTAACATGGACAAAATAGATGTCACTTCACCAGATGAGAGTATTGAGGAGCTTCTACAAGTTGATGCTCTCAAAGAAGTCTTCCTTCCAATGGCATTTTATCTTGGGAGCTTAGTTGCCCCATGTTTGAGGGATTGAAGTACAGCCAGGGAGGAGCAATAAAGCCAAAAACATCCCTGTCCACCTGGACACCTGCAGCAGTCCCACTGCTCAGGTGGCTGAAAGTGATGCATCTCCCCAGAGCAGGATTTTACACGTACACACTATCAATGCAACCCTTCCTTTCATACCACTTATAACCCCTTCAGACCAAGGACTGTCAGGCTCCATGACTAAAGGCCAGTCACACTGAACAGACTGATCAGGGATCAGAAGAAGCTCAGCAATGTCATCAGTGAGAGCCAGAGCACGCAGAATCAGCTGCTCCAAAGACAAAGGAGAACAATAGACCAGCATCCTTGTGTGGACCCCCACCCCCCCCCCCACCCCACAAAAANNAAAAAAGCCAAGGAAAGAGGCTCTCCCTTGAAAGCCTTGCTGACTAAATGGGGTTATTGCCAACACCTGGGGGATGGGCATTCTGGGAACATGCAAGGCTTATTATGTAACATTGAGGTGGAGGACTCTGAAATCTATCCAGGAGAGGTGTTACAAGCAGATGAGCTACAACAAAAGCTTAAAGTGGGGATTTGTATCTTATTAGACATCATAGAAAGCCATAGAAAACAACCTCAGGCTGTTCTGTGAGCAGTAGAGCTTACTGAAATTCCTCTGGGTAAGAAAACTCTAGCAGAAAACACAGCCTGACTAACTGGAAAGTAGCCAAAACGGAAGAGTAAATAAAATAATCAAATGTCACAGTCCCACTTAAATCACCGGGGGTATGAAAATACTTGTTTTGTAGAAGCACTGTTGTACATGTTGGTCTAGGCTTTCAGAGTTATTTACGCCAACCCCTTCTTATATGCAATCAAGTAATAATTAAATCTCAGTGCTCTGCGCACAATGCAAGTGCCTTACAATTTTCTGTGTGCATAATTAAAATTATTTATAGACAAGAATGACAGCTGTGGATATGAATGCAATGCTTCAGTATTAAGTTTAATATCAGCAGGCAGGAGGGTAATTAGCTAATGGGCATGCAGAGTTTTTTGTTTTGTTTTAAAGGGCAAAAGCATTAATTATTTCTTCTATTTGAAATTGCTTTAATACACAGATTCCTCCCAGAGTAAATCTAAAGATTTGTTTCAGCTCAGGTATTGTTTTATATAATTGAAATTTAGGCTTAAAATTAGCTGTTACCCAGGGAATTGGTAATAACTATTATCCTAGAGTTTTTCCTTGGGAAGTAAATAGCATACTCTTGAGGAGAAACTCAGAAAAAGCATTAGTGATTCTGAACTGAAATTATCTGCAAGGACACTAGTTTGTCTAATTCAGTGGTCTTTTCCTAAGCAGATTTTAAGGTGCCCCTGACCAACTTCTGAGCATTCATTCACACCATTTCACACACACTACAGTCTTGTAAATTGCTCTGAGCAAAAATCCTGACCAAGTTCAGAGGAAGGTTACTCCAAAAAAAAGCTTCATGTGGAGACAGAGCAATCAGGGCAGTAAAGCTTCAGACAGGTCATGAAGTAACAATAAGGGAGTTATAATCTTTCCAATTTTAGCAATATGAAGTCCTTTCACTATTTCATGCAGGCAATATACGCTTGACAGGATCCATTTCCTTTATGGGAAACTCATAAAAGCCACACACATTGCAAAAGTAATGCGGTGACAGTACAGGGCCAGCAGGAATAGACAGTAGTCTTTCCAGATAGGCACAAACAGGAAACACTCCCATGAGAACTACTGATGCCACATCACTTTAGGCAAGAGCAGGACTGCTGACATTATGATCTTGGAGTAACTCTAAATATCATTACATCTAGCTTGTTTCCTGGTGTCCCCAGTGAACAGCAGCTCTGAACACTCAGTCTACTCAGCAGCAGGGCTGTGCCTGTCACCCAATGGCATCTCATTGCTCGTGCATATAAAAAGCCTCTCTGAGCTATGATGCCTCCACACTTTAGGACTGAGCCCACCAAACAGGAGCTCTGATGCTGCAAAGATCACACACAGCAGGAACTGGTGCTTAAAAACTGATGTCCCAAGGACAGAAATCCACTCCCTTGACCTTTGCCAAGGGTCACCATTACCACAAGACAATTCTTAAAAATGAACCTCCAAGATGCACCATCTCCTGCCAAGCAGCGAGCTTTATCTGAAAACAGCCAGGTCACTGCTGCTAAGACCCATTCTCCCCCTATCTAACTTTTTTTTTTTTTTTTAAACACAAAAAAGTTGATGCTGATCTCCAGACCCACAGCTGCATTTGGAGCACAAAATTGTATATTTTCAGCATTCAGTGGTGGAAGGCACCAAAGTAATGCCAGTCATCCAGCTGCCAGAATAAACCATTTCCACTACCAGAGCAATGGAGTTGTTCAAGACAAGCTCTTACATCTATTATCCACATTTTGCATCAATGCCTGCCTTATACATATATACCAACTAAAGGTTTTGTCTTCTGCTTCAGCTATTAAGCATTTCCTGTGTTACTTCCCATACAAGAGTCTAGTAAGTTGTATAGCACAGATACTGATTCATACTTGCTCAAGACTTCACCATCATCATTTAATTGTTTGTACTAATTAAAATACAGTATGCCGATAGAAGTGACAGTGTAAGCAACACTAGGTTGAAAGCTTCTAAGCAATTCATCGTATTGCTAAAATATGCAGGCATGTTTCTCAGCACCAGAGCATGTTTTCTAATTTACAGGTGAATTAAGCATTGCTGTATGCCTGTGACTCTAAGATAATTGCAAGACTTTTCCTGAATTCTTGTGTTTTCAATTTGCAATCACTGCAAGAAGTTTAATGGCAGCTGTAATTCTTTGTGCCTCTCCAGACATCCCTAAGGGGCAGGCCACAATGCCAGTTTCTCAGAAAGTAAACCGTTACAGTACTTGCTTGCTGTAAAGATCAAGATGTAGAATAAATGTAAAATAGAATGTGATTAAGAACTTTCACCAAGAACTGTTTCCTTTTGGGATGTTATTCAGAAAGTCTGAGTGTTTTGATGAAAACCAGTGAAGACCAATCCCTTGGCCAGGCAGCAAGGGCTACCTCTCACGATGATTAATTGATTCTTAATTTTTAAGAAGGTATCTGCTCACTGTAGATTAGACTGAAACACAGCATATTAGGTTGCTTAATGCTAAATCACATTTAGTTCACCACAGACAAGTACCTGAATTCCCCATGATGTGGAAAGGAAAAGGAAAAACAGACTAATAGGCTTTTCATAACACAGTCAATTGGCCAATTTCTCTTACTAAAGAGAAGGAATCTTACCCCCACAAGAGCAAATCCAAGGTGGGTGGGTTTTATTTGTTCATTTGTTTTTTAAAGCTCTACCTATAGGTGCCTAATGTTCTTCAGCAGCAGTTTTCAGTCTCTTGAGGGGAAAGGGTGGAAAAAAATCATCTGTGATATTTATGACAGGTTATCAATTAGAAAACAGCAGAAGCAAGAATGCAAGTAAAATCTGGATACTGAACTGTTGCACATCTGTAGCAAACCCATATAACTAGGATCAAAGCATAGCTACCACTAACCCATGTTGCAGTTAAAGAAAATAAATAGCTTCATCAGAAGCCAGACAGTCAACACAGCAGAACTCAGCCCAGACCACAGTACAAAAAAGGTCACCTCAATTTCTGTTAAATGGAATGGGGTTAGGGGGAATCCACACCTACACAGCCCCTGAACTTCCCCTGTGCTAAATCCCTTCAGTTTCGAAGGGAGCCAGCACAGAAGCAGCACTGGTGCCTGGGAGGGGACTAGCCCCTACACTGCCTGCACATTCTGTTTGAGTAAGTCAGCCTTGCACCCAGAAGTGACCCATCACAGTCACTGGCCATCTCTCCTTGGCCACAGAGCTGCATTGCCAGGAACAATGAGTGCATTTTTATTGGCATTCCTGACCACCACTGCAAAACCTTCATATAGGCATTGGTGCCAAGGTGTTAGAAGAGCAAGCTCCAGATTACCTTCCAGTAAGTACTTCAGTTTGATTCATCTTACTCCTGCCTGCACAGCCATGTTAGCTCTTCCTCCAGCCTCAAGTTAATTCCTTTAAAGTAGTACATAACTCCCTTAAATAGACAGTACATTTTTGTTGTACATTAAAGCACATGTACCAGGGTCCTGCATCAGAGCATTTGAACAACTACAGAACACTTGTTACCTGGAAGAAAGAGACTAAGAAATGAACATATAAAAAGTGCTCCTGAAGTCAAGACAAACACTTACAGATCAGAAAACAAGAGGGGGAGGTCAGAAATGGAGTCCTCAGCAGAGGAATACAACAGAATTATACATCAAACACCCCATCGGTGCAGGCAGAGGGCAAACATCACTGCCAATACCATCATACTGCCTCCCAGATGTAATCAAATGCCCTGAAGCATACTTGAGTACAAATAGATTCTGCTTCTGTTCAAAACACAACCAGCTGCAAACCTTAAGTGTCCTAGAGATACACAAATATGAAACCCGAACTTGGGGTTTGAGGTTACACAAGAACAATGTCAGATAAGCAGAGGAAAAAAAAAAAATAGAAAGCTTGAGAACCCAGAACTATGGGAAAGAAGAGTAATAGGGTTGTGCTACTTAAAGAGGGGGGAAAAAAAAAAAAAAAGATCTTATGGAACACATTAACTGTTCTACAGTCTATTATCACCTTTCTTATCACCTTTCTTAAGGAGAACTTTCGCATCAGATCAGCAGGTAAAGAGCAGAACACTCTTGCAAGTCACTCTGTGGTCTTCATCTGTAAGAGTATGCATCCTTAATACAGCACCTTTCCGTAAGGGGAAGATTTGCATCAGTTCATCTGTACAAGAACTAAGCATGGGGGCAAGAGTCACCTTTGCTTTCTACCCATAGACACTTTGGGGACACTTGAACCTACCAATCACAAGAAGCTCATGAAGTGGCCACATGTCATCAGGGCCCCAACAAAAAAACTTCTCTCCCTCATTGTGAAGCAACCTGAAGAACTTGTGATGGCAGAAGTTACACAGATAGCATGTATTATTAGAGAATGAAATGCAATTAATTTATTAGGAAGATCAGTAGTTTATTAGGAGACCTACACAAGGCAAGGAATTTTGTTCAAGCCTCCTGCAGATCGAGAAGACTTTGAGTGACTGTTATGAACAGACACACCCTGTGATTCTAAAATGAAGGATATTTTGCCTGGCATAGTTTACCTAACAAATGAGAACTGAACAGAGCTCTCACTGCTGGAGTCACCTCAGACTGAAGAAATATTTTACTGAAGAATTCTGGGTAGAAACACAGAAAAGTCTGAGACCACATTAAACAAATCCTTACCAGAGGGAGATAAACTGAAACATTTTTTAAAGGAATAATCAGTTAAGCACATGTTCAGAAGTCACACCTGACATACATGGAAGATATTTTTTTCCCATAGAGTAGGATTGCTTGTTTATATACAGGGTGAAAAAGACTTCCTTCAGCAAGTTAAAAATCAACCTTTTCAGGGAAAAAGGCAACATGTGTGTTTAATGCAATGAAGACTTCATGCAATTGCATGAGATTTAAAGAATACGTTCCCACATAATTAAGAAAGAGCAGGACATCCATGCTTGCCACATTTCATTTTTAGATAAAACATACTGTCACCCACTACTTTCTACTCATTTTAACCAGCTCTAATTTCCAACTATGTCCCTGCAAAACACCCACAAAAGTTAGCTATTCCCTGCATGAGGCTTCCAGCCTGTGCCTGCACATAATAGATACTTCAACCAAAAAAAGCAACACCAACTAAACAAGCATTGCAAGATGCATTCCCCATCTTTATTTGTATTATTTGGGCCTAATCTTACCTACTTAAAGACTTTTTTTTTTTTCAACACCCAGTCCACAAGTGGGCACTCAGACTAGCATTACTACATATCCCCTCTCTGAAACACATCTGGCTCTGCCCAGACTCTCCCTCCTGGCATTCACACACAAGTAGCAGCAGTCTGGTGACCACTAGCTTAGATAAACAAGGAGAAAGAGGTGCAGATACATGCTGTGTAAAAGAGGGGAGAGCTCCAGGTATACTTTTCCACACCTGGACACAAGAGGTCTGGGAAAACTTCTCTCACAACAGCTCTCCAAGCCTCTTCTTGTCCATACTTGAATATCTGTCAAACTTCCTGTTCAAAACCAAGAGCCATATTCACACTCATCCACTTCTCCATGAAACACATTTGTTCATAAACATTCCTGAATGCTGCCCTATTTGCTCAGCTTTGTTGGCTGAATAAGGTCCTCACGCAAACAAAGACCATTACTCACACAGCAGTGTTGTTAGAAACAAAACAAATGAAGAAAACCACACATTATTCATACTGAGTTCTCTCATTCAGTCAGCCTTACCCCTCCAACACCTCATTTTTCCTATTTAGCCTAGCACAGCATTTCCCTGAGATTGGGCATAAGGCAGACAATTTTATGATTAACTGATTTACTTACTGTTGAGGCCACTCCTAGATTAAAAGCATCCCCATCACATACACACACACACACAGCCTTATTTCCCCTCCCTCTCACTGCATTGTCCTTCTTTGAGGAATGCCCTCTCCCCACTGGGTAACACACTCCATTTACCACAGCCTGCAGAGAGCCCTGTTACAGGGCTTGGCTGTATGCTGCAGCACCCTACTGGCTGCTCTGCAGGTTACAGAGGATTGCAAGTGTATAATAAATTATGCCTAATGCTTAACGTATCTCCTTTCCTCTCTTGATCACCTGAATAGCCAACTTGCACAAATTCTTGAAAGATGTCTGTATTACATTTCATTAAAGTACAACCTGAATACAAGTTTTGGCTCCTGATATTACATAGTTAAACAAAATCCTCAAGCTACCACCATAACTAGCTTGTTGATACAATAAAGGTTTTATTTGCTTATGAATTAATGATTCATGAATCCATTAACAAGAAAAAAATATTATTTAGCATACAAGAGAAAGAAACTTTGTATTTTATGCTGTTCGCTCTATCACACAATAGCCATTCCATCACTAATTAAGTTGCACTCATCGAGTTCTACCTTCACTTTCTGACAAGTAGTTTATTACATTCTTTGCTATTCAGGACCTATAGATCTTAGCCTACTCTGTTTTACAGCCACCAGTCTGAAATTAAAATAAGACTGTCTGCCAAGTTCAACACTCAGCATATAAGTCAGTTTTTCAGTCTCCAGCTCAGTTCATCCTGTATCTTGCACCATCTTATCCCTTCCAAACAAAGGTCTAAAATCATAGCTGAAGTGTGAATTTGAAAATAAAAACAAGAGATGCTGAAGATAGAAACAAGACTTGCATCCCTGATTAGCAGTCCTCCTGCACCTCTCAACACAGTCCCCAGGTAAAAGAAATATTTAGCACAGACTCTGTAACAGTTTATGTTCCTTTCTGAGAGAACAAAAGGATGCAGGACAACTAGAGCATCCTATGACACATCCTGACACAGGTTTTGCAGACAGTTTGATTCTATGCCTTTACTAAACAACATTCCTGAAAGAAAGTTCCCTTCCAGGGGCACTGAGACACCACCCTAACATGAGGATCTGAAAGAGCTAAAAGAGCCGCAGCTCTCCACCATCACCTAGCCAAGGCACAGTACTTACATCTCAGCCATTCAACAACATTTCACAACTGTAGATTACACACATCTCCAGAAGTCAGTGGCTGCTAGAAGTATTCAGCCTTATGATGTTTTTAGGTACCCAAATTCCAGCCATATCACAATTTTGGTTAACTTTACCCCTGCCACCACAAGATACCACAGAGCACTTACCTTTAACCAGACCTTGTCCAAAGTGTACATTCTTCTCCCAGAAGCCCACAGGAAAATGCAGTCATTTTTCAAAACCTGAAAAAGTTTTTGCTCCTTCCTTCAGATTTTATCTTCTGTGGTGTACTGGCTTGTTAAGCCAAGAACTTGGCTTCACCTGGAGCAGGTGTGTGTGTCTCTCATTTTGCAGCTGAGAGCAATGAGCCAATCTGAGACCAAGGCACACCAACAATCAGAAGTGCATAATGTGACATTGATAAAATATGAGTGTTTTTACAGAACTAAGGACTAAGTACGTTGGAAGGTGAACTCAGGAGAGAAAGGGTTAGGTCAGTCAGCGCTCGTATTTGTAGCACTTAAGATGTATTAGGTGAATATAGATATGCCTTTCCCAAGAGGTAGAGGGCTGACTGAAGTACAGGACTGGATTAAAGGGGAAGAAGTTCCCAGACCATCTGACCTCTCAAAAATTGAGTCAAGAAATCTTTGTATTTTCTTTCCCTGCAGGAAGCATGTTCTTTAGATGAAGTTAGCAGCTAAATCAGAGCAATGTGACAGTACTGCCTGATCAGCTGGAACTTACAAGCTCAAATAAAACTGGCTAGATGACTGTGGTCAGATTAGGTGATCTGATGATCCTCTTGGCCTTAAGGTTCAGGCATGAGAGAGAGAGGAAACATGCAGTGAGCAGACTGTGATTCCCCTCTGTAATTCCTTACTCTACAGGTTTACTTGCAAGAGTTTTCTGTTCACAGCTAGCTGCATGCTTTCTTTCTAGGTATCATGACTGTGTTCTGTAGAAGAAATATTTTGGGTGTCCTTCTAAGTCTGCTAAAGACAACACAAGTATTGCCACAGATTTTCTTGGGCTTCAGACCTAAATAAACCATAGGAATTTCTGCACTTTTAATTTACCTTTCCTGAGGTCCTAACCACATTTGGAAATGATTCAGTTTTTCTAGAACCCTGTAACCTCCACGAACGCATGCCCCACCTGCTGCCAATTGGATCTCAGATTAAGCCTCAAGTCCCTCACCTGTGAGAGTGGTGGCAGGTCTTTTTCTTGGTATCCACCAAGATATTTTCTTTCTTATTTATGATTTTTTCTATATAGTAAAAAATATCTCAAGCATTTTAATAATATAAGAAAGAATTTGGTTTTGTTTAGGACCAATCTCCATGTTTTACATACACTTTTCATAGGAATCAAAGGCTAAAACTCTCAAAATGTTGTTACCAATCTTTTCCCACCTGGGCTCTACTCATCAACTCTCTTTTTCAGTTAACTTCCCCTTGATGTTTTCCCTATGCTTCCAGAGAAACCTTCTTCTATCTTTTTCTTTCAGCTTCACGTGTTTTTTTCCTTGTGATTACCTAAGAGAGTAGTTAAATATTTCATCTTTGTCTCATAGTCAGAATTAATTGTTTTATATTCCACCCAGAATATTTTCTTTGATTAATTAAAACACATGCAGGAAGTTATACAGTAATTTTATTGCTGTTTTCTACTAAATAGCATTTTGTGTTCTGGATATTATCTGGCAAATGTGCAGTCCACTTAGAACTACAAAACAAAATTGAAAATTAATATAAACTGGTTAACATTGTAGCAAAGCTAACAGCAATGCCATCAGTTATAAGAACAGCCATGACATGGTATGCATTACTCAAGAAATGTGGCTTTTTTTTGGTCTGTTATTACTTCTGAATAATTTAAATACAGTGTGTTGTTTCAATAACATGATAGGAATGCATCAGGTTGACTACACATTGCCTGGGTTGTAGATAATTCAACATTCAGCAGAGAAACTTAAATGCACAGCAGGCCCCTGTGCATTGTTATTCCAGGTGCTATTCCAGATCAAACCATAAATAACAGACGTCGGTGTACCTGAGCCTTGCAGTATTTGAAACACAACTGAAGACTCACATCTTTCAGGTTGAGACTGCTTCTAGGAAAGACTTATTACAGAGCAGAAGATATCATATTTCACACATTGGTGATAATGATCACTTTGCCCAATATGGAAAAACAAATGTCTTCTTCCTGTTGGATGTAGACAGGCCCCATATTCATCACCTCTAAACTGGACTTCTGCAGTGCCCTCAGTTGTAAATGCCAGAGCTAGCAGCAAGCATTTTAAGCACAGCAGTGCAACGAAAACAAATCTCTGTGCATGTGTTTCCTTTCCCATGTTTCATGCCTTGGGAAGGGACTAGTTTCAATGAGTATATAATTCATCCTCTGCCTAGCCTTGATCTCCCAAGGTCTGCATGGAGTCACATCTGCCCCCATGGCTTCAAAGATCAGCTTTCTGGATCCAGCCTTCCTCCAGAGCTGTTCATTCTGGTCACCACCAGTCTTCTTGTATGCCTTGAAACTCACCTCTGGATTAGGAAGTCTGAAGAATTTATACAATAAAACAGTCACAAAGCCTGATTTTGGCTATAGAGTCCATACATCTGTCAAACTCCAAGGTTGGTCCCCAGAAAGGAGGCAAAAGCAAGAGTTAAGCCAAAATTAGTGTGATCCAGAGGCCCAGATACCAAGACATATTATGTCCAAGCAAACTTAGACCATATGCACAGATACCCAGCTAATTTATTCCCAGTGTTCTGAATAGGCATATATTAAACTCATTGCACCTGGAGTTTCATGCCTAAATCACAGGTTAAGATATTTTTGCTTGTTTAATGCTTTGGTGGCACTTGTCACAGTTGCTATTAAAACAACACCAGGATCGATCTGATGCTTTAAGAGGCAAATCTTCAGTCACCATTCCTGTCCACACTATTTTTCTGAATAGTATCTTAGTATCTGAAACAACTTCTTTTTTATTTTCCCAGTAGAGTGAGAAATTCTTTTCAAAACTAATTAGCACACAGTGCAGCAAGTAGGAATTAGTATAGCATTGAACATCACAAAACATGAGCAGTCCACAAAAGAATGGCGTTTGAAACAAATCACCTAAATCTTCATAAGGGCTTGAGCCCAAAGATGCAGAGAAAACTGTGACAGGTTTAGTGTGAGCTCCCATTAAGGTATTAAGTCACATTTAGGAAACTACTGTAATTAAATTAAAGGCAAAGATTATCTTTCTTTGCTATGAAATGATAACAAATAGCCTGTGGTGACAAAGAAACACAGCCTAACTCTCCTGTACCTGTAATTTTCCCCTTCTTAAAAAATAAATGAGAGAAAGCTCAGAGGCACTTTCAACAGCTACAGGCAGGGGACAAGCAAACTTGCATTTCTCCACCCTGTTAACACAGGGGCCACCAGCTGGGTTTGAAGAGATGATCTCCAATGTCTCAACAAAGCTGCTCAAGCAACTGTCTGGTGCTGAGCAAGCAGACATTGTCAGATGTGTTTGAGCATTAATTATGCCATGGAAGAGAAAGCTACATTTCTGATGT
>VXAA01000510.1:273506-284656 GCA_013399115.1 Anseranas semipalmata
GGGGGGGGGGGTGTTACATTTCTCTTCCTCTCATTCTGCTTAGTTATTTCATTTTGTCCCTGCTTCTAGAAACATCACTGTTTTGTTGTGCAAGTATCACATTTTAATTAACTTGCTGCTCTTCTGAAGCTCATGAGTAAAATGCTTATTTGACTATTTCCTTCTCTTCCTTTTAAATTTAAGATAGTTCAAAAACTTCCTATTCTTTCCAGATACTACAGGTGTCTTTAAATAGGAGGCATATTCTCAGCTTTCAGTCACTGTAACTCAGGATAGCTCCATTGACATAAATTAACTCCCCAGAGCCCAGCTGAAAATCCAAATACTCCCAAACATTTGGTAAAATCCCATTCCAGAAGTGGCTTCATCAAAACATTTGCCTGTCTTGAAGGAGAACACGAACTACCCGGTCACCTGCCAGGGGACTGCTCTGGGCAGCTCCTCAAGGTAGGGTATCAGGATACCCCCAAGGGGTGTGAGAGCCAGCCAGGTGGGCAGAAGCTCCACTCCACTAAACCCCTGTGCAACTACAGTTTTGCTTCACACACCCCTCTTTATGGGTCTTTTCCATAGAATCACAGAATCATAGAATGGTTTGGGTTAGAAGGGACCTTAAAAATCATCTGTTTCCAACCCTCTGCCTTAGACAGGGATGCTACCTACTAGACCAAGTTGCTCAAAGCCCCATCCAACCTGGCCTTGAACACTTCCAGGGATGGGACATCCACAACTTCTCTGGGCAACCTGTTCCAGTGCCTCACTACCCTCATAGTGAGTCATTTCTTTCTTTTATCTAATCTAAATCTACTCTCTTACTGCTTAAAGCCATTGTCCCTTGTCCTATCCGTACCGTGCCCCTGTAAAATGTCCATCTCCAGGTTTTTTAGGCCCCCTTTAGGTACTGGAAGGCTGCTATAAGGTCTCCCCAGAGCCTTCTCTTCTCCAGGCTGAACATCCCCAGCTCTCTCAGCCTGTCTTCATAGGAGAGGTGCTCCAGCCCTCTGATCATCTTTGTGGCCCTCTTCTGGACTCGCTCCAACAGGTCCGTATCTTTCTTGTGTCGGTAGCCCCAGAGCTGAATGCAGCACTGCAGGTGGGGTCTCACGAGAGCAGAGTAGAGGGGGAGAATCACCTCCCTCAACCTGCTGGTCACACTTCTTTTGATGCAGCACAGGATACGGTTGGCTTTCTGGGCTGCAAGTACACATTGCCAGCTGTTCAGTTGCTCTTCACTTATCCTCCAACACAGTAACCTCATCGTAGAAGGCCACCAAATTTTTCATGCACAATTTGCTCTTAATGAAGCCATGTTGCCTGTCACCAAGTTGGACTTGTGCACCTTCAGGTTCCTTAGATGGTCTCAAAGATCAGTCTTCTCCTACAGTGGGTGGTTCTTTATTCTCCCAGTCCCTGCCTTTGCCTTCTGCAACTTGGGCAGTGCGGTGAGAGCAGTAGCCCGTGAAGAGTGAGGCCAAAAATCAGAGTACCTCAGCCTTCTCTATATCCTGGGTAACCAGGTCTCCTGTTTCCTTCCAGAGAGAGACCACATTTTCCCTAGCGTTTCTTTTATCTATAAAAGTGTATCTATAGAAGTTTTTCTTGTTGCCCTTGATGTCCCTGGCCAGATTTAATTCCATCAGGGCTTTAGCTTTCCTAACCTGATACTGGGCTGCTCAGACAATTTCTCTGTATTCCTCCCAGGCTACCTGTCCTTGCTTTCACCCTCTATAGGGTGAAAGTAACCAGAGTCTCTGTTATAAACTGGCTAGAACTGCTCAGCAACTGATTTATTTCCCCAGAACTCAGAAACTTTGAGAATATATCTTTCTACCTCCTGCTTAAACCTGGTCCACATCTGAGACACTGTTTCCCATCCCAACTGATGTTTCTGTCTGTCCATAACCAACTCATAAAGAGTTCTGAGTGTTAGCAATGGCCTTTCCTTCCACAGCAATTAGGAGCAACTCTTCCACAGGATTTTAGCCCAGAGAGATAAAAACAGACAGAAGCAGGCAACCATCCAAGAAAACATGGGAGGTACAGTCTAGTGGCCTTCTCCTACATCCAGAATATGGTGGCAGTGGCCATTTCAGAAAGAAAGGCAGGACCAGAGACAAGAGTAGAAGATATTTCTGGGGGTCCATCCAGGAGACAAACTATCTACAGAGCAGGTCCAGGTGCATCCGGGATGCAGGGTCACAGGCAGGCACATCTACAGACAGGGTCTAACTGTCCCAGACTGATCTGAAATGGGCCTCCTGGGCTGTGGGTGGTGGTGAAGAAGGTCCCAGGGGAGGCTGGGCAGGGACACTAAGAGTCATAAGTGCCCTCAGGGCCCTGACAGTATGACCTGTCCCTTCTTTTAAAGGATGATGTTTGTAAACATCATTGCCAATATAAAAGTCAACAACAAATTACCTTCAATTTTATAATCTCAGCAGGTTCTGGAGATTCCCCTCAAATACATGAACACTTGCTGGGCTGATTTTTTTTGACATTTTTTTTTTTTCATATACATTGGTAGATAATTACCTTCAGTACCAGATTAGATGATCCAGCTAATAGCTCACAAAATTAAGGAGTCTTCATCTCTCATCATTAACACTCAGTTAGTTCACCAGCTGACTGAGTTATTGCTCATAAGTACTTTCGGATTGATTAGCTCTTGCAGGATATTTTGAGCTGTTTGAGTCAATGTATATTAATTTCGGGATCTTAAATTTTAAGACATCACAGTATTGGGCACACAGAGAAATGCTTCATTCCATCATCTTTTATACTCCTGCATCATTTACATGGCTACTTCTGACGCCTAGCTAGAGTGAAAAGCCTATTCCAAAGTGTCCATGTTCCATTATACAGGTAATTAAGACACAATTAGATCATTGACACCTCTAAAGTTTTCTCTCAGAACTGGATGGTCAATCCAAATTATGCCAATTTTCTTTTCCCTGTTTTACATCAGTTTTTCAAACAAAAAGTTTTCTTCAAGCTTTGCAAATCTGGGAGAAGTTCCCTTTGATTTGTGGAAGACAATCTATGCTTGGGAATGAGAAATCTTTACTGAATTAATATGAAAAAGATCAAACCTGCATTTTCCAGATGAAGACTTTGTAAACAGAGAAGCATCCATTCTTGTTTCTGGCCAGTGTCAAGCATATTGCAGATGATACCAAGTTAGGTTAAACTGTTGATAGTTTTGAGAATAGGAAGGCTTTGCAGAGGCCTCTGGATAGGCTAGATCTATGGGCCAAGTCCAATCACATCACATTCAACAAGGCTAAATGTTGGGTCCTGCAGTTGGGTCATAACAACCTCATCAACAACTGGAAAGCTGCCCAGCAGAAAAGGACCTGGGGGTGCTGGTCTACAGCCAGCTGAACATGAGCCAGCAGTGTGCCCAGGTGTCCAAGAAGGCCAATGGCATCCTGGCCTGTATGAGAAATAGTGTGGCCAGCAAGACTAAGGGAGTGGTATTGCTCTTGTACGTGGCAATTGTGAGTCCACTCCTCGAGTACAGTGTTCAGTTTTGGGACCCTCACTACAAGAAGGACATTGAGCTACTCAAGGTCCTGCAGAGAAGAGCAAGGAAGCTGGTGAAGGGACTAGAAAACAGGAGTTATAAGGACTGACTGAGGGAATTGGGGTTGTTTAGTCTGAAGAAAAGGAGGCTGAGGGGAGACCTCATCACTCTTTGCAGCTACCTGAAAGGAGGTTGCAGCGAGAAGAGTGTCAGTCTCATTTCTCAAGTGATGAGTTATAGGACGCAAGGAAACATTCTCAAGTTGCACCAGGGTAGGTTTAGATTGGACATTAGGAAGAATTTCTTCATGCAGAGGGTGTTCCAGTATTGGAACAGGTTGCCCAGTGGAGTCCCCATCCCTGGAGGTATTTAAGAGATGTGTGAACATGGCACTGAGGGACACGGTTTAGTGAGGAGACTGGGTAGGTCAGGTTGATGGTTGGACTTAATGATCTTGAAGGTCTTTTTCAACCTAGATGATTCTATGATTCTATACAAAGATTTCTTCAGAACTGGTAGACCTGTATGGGTCAGGTGTTAGAAGCTACAGTAGCTGTTTTCCATTATCTGCCTGCCACTGACTTTCCAGGCATCTTCAGGCTTCTCTAGTGTCTCTGAATCTATTGACTTCATTTAACCTTCCCCATCACATGGAAATAAAAATATTTAACTATGTATTGCAAGGATGTGACAATCTTACAGAACATTTTGCAAACCTAGCATAAAAGACGTGAAAGAAATATCAAATATTATTATTTCACCAAGGAATATTCCCTCTGGGATGAGGAGATACTTGGATTTGCATGAATCAAACAGTTCACTACTTTAAAAAGTCCTGTTTAGAGCCAGACATCTGTAGCATGATCCATCCAAGAGCTGTTGTATTTTTTTCTGATCCTCTTAATAACAATCTGGGTTTTCTAGAAGTAGCAAAGAGAAACGATTCTATTTTTGAAATCTCAAATGACAAAAAAACAACATGAAATTTGCAGGAATGCAGTTGTAATATAAGCCTTTTCCAAGAATAATTTCAAAATACACCTTTCAGACCTTCTATTAAAATGAGTGCATTTCAACCTGGAGATGAAAGCCCATGATTTTTGCCAGAAATTTTCCCAAGACTTATTTTGCCATTTCCATCATGCTACAATGAGTGGTTCTGAACATCTCACTTCTTTTTGCAGCAGCCTCCAGCAATGGAAACCAACAAGACACAATCTGTTCAGTCACATCTTCAAAGCACGCATCATAAATGAATATACAGTACTGCTTCTACACGTGGAACGAGCTGAAGGATTTAATATTAGCCATCAGTGAGGGCATTCAAGCAGATTTCACAAAAGCTACAACAAAACTGCAACACAGTCTCAGTTCTCATTCCAAAGTTTATATGAACTGTGTCTTTAATAATTGCCCCACTGCCTCTTTAATAATTGCCCCATAATGCCTGCTAATGCCCCCAGCTGGGACCAGGTCTCACAGACCAAGTTACTACCCCAAGCAACATTTTTTGCTATGTGTAGACACTGTCTGCACTGCAGACAAGGTAGTCCTGGGTGAATAAGGTCTCTAAGCATTGCCAAAGTTAAAAATAGAAGGTATGGACCTTGCGCAAAGTTACCAGCACACAGACAAAGTGATGTGTGTAATAGAAGACGTGTAATCCAGAGCAGATGACGGGTGGGAAAAGTGCCATTGAAAGATAATGGTCTAATGAATTAATTGAAGACTTTATTAACATGAAATTGAAGACTTGCAAGTTCCAGTGGCTGCAGTGGCTCAGCAGTTATGAAAGCAAACATTTCATATATGTGCACAAGGAATGCATCTTCCTTCTTGCCAGCTGCCGGTATTCTCAAATCCCAGGAGGTCCTGCCAGTGCTCACTCTTGGGGTTTACGATAAACTTAGGCAGCTTAAATATTAGTCAAGTGGGATGCTAAAAGCCACATAAGGGATTTGCAGGCCCAAATTTCATTAATTTTAGAAGGAACTGAATGCTCCAAAACCTTAGGGACCATCAAGCATTTTACCCTCATTTCCATGCCTAAGGTTTCCTTTCAAGGAAAGCTTTTGGTGAGAAATGCCAGTGGGAAAGCACTGATTTACAGCTATTGTTGGAGAGAACTGATCGCTACAAGCAATGACTACATGAATTTTCTTTGTACTTTCTAGCTACTCTTGGGTCCTGTTTGTAGAGGTGATTTTTCTATGATCTCTGAGCTCTCTGTTGCAGGTGACAGCTGGAAGAGTGGTGATGAAGGATATGTGCTATAAGAAGCTATGGGATAAAAGTTTTAAAGCACTTGCCTATGATAAGCAGAAGGATCCCATGGCTAAGGTTTACTGACTCACTAATACAGCAATTTATCACTTTTGGCCATTCTCTCTCTCTGCTTGCTTCCCCCAGGTAAAGTGCTATCAGAAATGAAGCAGACAACAGCACAAGCTCACACAAATATTTTTGTTACTGGTGGACCGAGACACCACTACCTTCAGATGTTTACCCTAGTGATTGAAAAAGCAGGGCTGTTCAAACCTCAGATTTTATTTCAACGTATTTTGAAGATGGGGATTAGCCAGGTCAGCAACATTCACCATTGAAATGCAGGGTCAGTTGCAAGAGACGTTGCAGGAATTCACTAGGACCATTGTACTTTTGTCAGTCCCATTACAGAAGCAGAGTGGTAGTTCCTACATAATGTAGGTATTTTCAAAGTGCTCTAAGGTCTGGCACACTAGAGAGGCTCATGGGGTGGCTCCTGCATCACAGCTCTGCACAAGTAAATCTGAAGCCAATTGCTTTGCTCAGCAGTGTCATACCTCCCCTCCAACCCTGTGGTCCTTCTCCAAGTAATCATACCTCGGGGACAGAGCACCTCATTGCAGCCAGAAGTCACAAGAGCTTTTCTGGAAGACCCAGCCTTCGCACGATTCAGTTAGGTGCTTTTTAATATTCTACAGCAGAGCAAACTTGAGATGTGGTTTGAGACATTTATTGACCTTAGCAAACAGGTATTGTAAAGTCCCCAAGGCAGTAACCTCATGTCCTGCCCTCTTCCTTGTGCAGGTGACAAGCAATCTGCTCACACAGAAAAGTCTCTCTCAGGGTCATTTCAGTTGGTGCTTTCAGATGACTCCCTGCACAAGCAATATTGCAAGAAAAAATAAAAATCCCCTTTCTTTATGAAACTCGAAAACAGGAATTTATTACAGAACAAATGGTAATAAGAAAACTGTATTTCTGCCACACAAGCTCCCTTGAAAGAGGAAGGTTTTGAGGTACCTCCAATGTCCTGGACCATATCCAGAGTTCCTGACATGGACAATTACGATCTTTGAACACACCAGTTCAGTGGCCAAGCCAGGAAGGTCACCCATGTGTGTAACTACTGAACAACTGGAGAGAAAAACTTTTTAGGCATTTAGGACAGTATTATGATCAGTAGGATGGATGCAGCCATGGTGTGCCATTTGACAGCACTGTGGCCTGACACCAGGCAGAGTCTGACCCAGTGACTTTGGCTCATAGTCTGTTACTGTGAAGCAGCATAGGGATTTCTGCAATCTGTTAGATTGATGAAACACATCGGGTGTTTCTGAGGGGAGTCTAAAGGGGAATAAAATGGTAAGAGAAAAACACTTTTCCGAATTTAAACTGATTTTTGGAAGAAGTCCTTATTCCTTCCTAAAGCTGGCAGTAATAGTGTCGCTTTATGAAATTAAAAGTCTTACAATGCAACTTCACCCAGGTTTAAGGGGCCACAATACAGGCTGAAGGGGGATTAGGAGGAACCATTTGATCCTGTGCACACAAAACCACCACATACAGGGCACATCCACGCTGCCCAAATCTCATCATTGAGCAAGAGCCAATTCCTATAATGCCTCTTCTGACTGAGTTAGTCTCACTTCCTAACATTACTTAAATCATTCTCTATTACAGGAATAAAGGATAGTATTGCCATTTGCTTAAAAATATTCCTGAAGCAATCTGGGACTGTGTGTCATCCTGTGCCCACCCTCACTCAGAGGCACCCTGTGAGAAGATTTGACTGTCAGAGACCATAAACTTCACCTGATCTGTATAGACTGCCAAACAGACTATTCCATGCTAAATATCTTTCACATACACTGAAGGGCACCCCAAGCATCTATTCCAAAGGAGCAGCTGCAAAGCAGGAATGGGAATGTAAGGGCAGTTAAAAGAGAAGACAGTGAGATGCAGTGGTACAATAGGTAAAATATCAAGTTAGATAAGGGAAGTGCAATAGAACACTCCTGCATACATCCTTATGAAAGGAAGGAGATAGTCTTGTTAACATGAATTGGGAACCCACTGCAAGCTGCTCAGAGGAAATGAATGTCATTTTTGAGCAGAAGCAATTCATGCAAATGCTAATGAGCCTTTGAAACTCATTGCCACATTGTGTCATTTTGTGCCACAGCACTGAGGGATACAGAAGATCATACAACAAAAGTTACTGTGCATTGCAACCTGTGTTCTCAGCCATGTACTGGGAGATCTGGGAATAAACTTCTCCTTTGGGCAAGTTATTTCACTGCAGGGTTTTCTGGACATGTGTCTTAGCACATGGTCCTGGCAGCTGTCAGATGCAGGATGACACAGACCAGGTTTTCCTCCAGCAGGACAGGTCTCGCGTTTCTGTAATTCACGGAAACCAGAGAGCCCTGCTAAGAGTTGTGTTTATTAACCTTACAATACAATGGGTAATTCGCTTTGTTTCTGTTCTGAGCAAACAAAAATCCTGGGTTCTTGCCCTTCCTCTGGAAACACGATTCCTTCACACATTTTGGATAGGCACTCTGCAGAATTAAAATCCTCCCCAGGGAGATTTTGTAGGTACAGTAGCACTGCTTAAAGATCCCTGCCAGCTAGCTGATGTCATTCAAACTCCTTCAGGAAATATTTTAAACAAGCACACTAGAGAGATCGAAGTAAGGGAAATGTGAATTACGTGAGTATACAAGCGCACAATAACCTTTCTGAGAGTCCTAAGACTCTCAATGAGAAATGAAAAATCAATTTCTAAAGCAGCAGAAACAGCAAGCTTTAATTTTAATTCATGATAAGCAGAAATAAAGCTATAAAGAAACTGTGATAACAGATTTATAATTTGCTACATAATAAATACACTAATAAAAGGGTTTTAAAAATGTATTTAGTACAGTTTTGTGGTAAAGATTCAACTGAGTTAGTCCAAGAGCTGCAGCAGAGCCTAACATACTCTTATGAATTCATAAAATGTTTTAAAGGATCTCATGAGCACGACCTAGAAAACTAATTTGAAGTCTGAAGCACATTATTTTACAGTTCATATATAAAATCAGAACCAGGGGGTTGTAATGACAATGCTGACACATCATTAACCATAGGGGGAGCTGGTAATTTTAAAAAGAAAAAGGAGAAAAAAAATGAGGAGAAAGAATGTGCCACATGCTGTGAGTATGTATGTTTTCTGTTATTTTACCTGGAAGCAGAACTCTTACTTCAGACAAAGACAAATTGTTGAAAGCACTGCTGAAATCGTACCTCATGTCACTGAAAACTAATGGTGCTTTCCAAAAACTGTTTCAGATGAGGACCAAGTTATAAACCAATGGAGCCGCTCCCAGCACTGGGATTTACCATGAGTGCCATTTGTTTCTTTGCAATGTACTGCCATAAACATTCCTTTCCTGACAAGGATAGGCAAGAGGAAAAACCCACCTAGAATGTGTGATTGGTGTTTATTTGATGTTAATGATATAGTCTTGATATACAACAACAAACAAACAAACAAACAAAAAGACAACAACAACAACAATTTGCCAAGATATCCAGATCCTACAGAGGATGAACACAGAAATCTACCTAATAATTAACTTCATTTTCACTTACCTAGTCAAGTACTGTTAGTTTTCCTGAATGTATATTGTGTATAGGAAAACAATTATGAAATACATTGTAAATATGTAGATATGTGATAAATATGTATAGCAATGAAATACACTTTATTGTGCATGAAAAACTTTAAAGAGTGTCAATCATCTTATTTCACAGAGCCAATCATTGACTGGGTCACCAAGCCAAGAACACAGAGAATTCATTGAACTGGGACCATTCAAATAAAAATAAATTCACTTTCACCTCCTTCCTCCATCAGTTTCCATGAGCTTATAACAGATTCATTTCAGACATGCTATAACTGATTGGTATAACTTTGCATATTTTACCTATGTATATTAAGAGGTAGCACAGAGACTCTCAGGATTAACAGATCTATGCTTTGAATTACCTTTCACTTCCATGCAAAGTCCATGCAATTCTTTACAAGGGCTCTTCAAAAGAAGTTCTGCAAGAATCAAAGCCAGTAAATTCACAGTAGATTAAAACTCAGCAGTGGAGAATTCCTATGTGATAAAGAAAGGAATTAAAATAAGTAAAACTGTTCCACATTTACATTTTCAGAAAAGAGAAAAATCATGACCTTACAATGATCATAATTCTTACAACACAAACCATAATTTCTCAAAGGCTGTTCATGTCTGTTAATTTAAGTATGGCCTAGACAACTAAAAAGTATAGGTTCCTGAAGTTTGTTCCAATTCCCAGCAAGAAACAGGGAAGGGAAGGGAAGGGAAGGGAAGGGAAGGGAAGGGGAAAAAAACATACACACAAAATAATAGCCTAATTTAGGCTGGAACCTACCTCTGGAAGTCACCTGGTCCAACACCACCCCACCCTAACTCAAAGCAGGTCCAACTTAGGACAGGTTTCTCAGCTTTTTCCAGTTTGGCATTTGACACCTCCAAGAACAGTGGTACAACAACCTCTCTAAACCCCTGCTCCAGTGTTTCACTACCTTCACTGTGATTTTTTTTTCCTGGTATCTAATAGGAACTTCCCTTTTTGGAGCATGTGTCCGCTGCCTCTTGAGAGCCTTGCTGTCTTCTCTGTGCTGTCCCTTAAGGCAGATGAAGATGGACACTTGGGGGANTTTTGGAGGGCGCCGGGGGGGGGGGGGGGGGGGGGGGGGTGAACTGGGCACATTATTCCAGATTTGGCCTCCTGAGTGCCCAGTAGAGGGGAATAATCAGCTGCACTCTAGCTAATGCAGCTTCCTGTGCTGGGGAAGTACTCAGTGCAAGAGCAGCTTGATGCCCATCAGGCCATGCTGGTCCCTTTTTGTAACTTCTGTTTAAGACCAGTCAGTGACACTGAGAATTAACATCTCTACCACGTCCTCTGCACTAGCTGAAATTTTAGAATATTCCAAGGTTGCCTTGGTGTATCCACTATACTACAAAAATGCCTGAATTTTTGTTGTACTTTAATTTTCTCCTGGTCTGCAGTCATCTTATTAGAAAGCATTGATCCCAAATAGATTTAGAAGACAGATCTGCAGAAGTCCATCTGGAGAAACAATCCAGTGCTTTTCTTAGTCATTTGAAAGAGAAAATGACAATAATTTCAGTAGGAGATGAGATATTTGAGTAAACAACTGATGCCTCTCTGCATTTATTAAGTGCCAGTCTGCACTTTGAGTTAAATTTTCAAATAAACTAGAGCCCAAACCCAAACTTTTCAGCTGGGTGTGGTATGAAATTGTCCTGGTTTCAGCTGG
>VXAA01000511.1:0-70674 GCA_013399115.1 Anseranas semipalmata
TGGCCACACTGTTTCTGATACTACAAACAGGACGCTGTTGGCTTTCTTGGCCACCTGAGCACACTGCTGGCTCATATTCAGCCGACTATCAACCAATACACCCAGGTCCTTCTCTGCCAGGCAGCTTTCCAGCCACTCATCCCCCAGCCTGTAGAGTTGCTTGGGGTTATTGCACCCCAAGTGCAGGACCCAGCACTTGGCCTTGTTGAACTTCATACAGTTGGCCAAGGCCAACTATACACAAGACCATGCAACAAGTGCTCCCTAATGAAGTCTTCCTCTACTGGAAGTACTGTTTCATTTCCACTGAGACTCTCCTAGTATACTCAGGGACCTTGGAGGCCTGAGGACAAACTTGGCCAGTGAAAAGTGAGGCAAAAAAGACATTAAGTACTTCATCCTTTTACCTGTTGTTATCTATGAGGTCCCTGCCCTCCTGAGCAATGGACCCACATTCTCCTTAGCCTTTATTTTGCTACTGATGTACTTAAGAGAAACATTTCTTCTTGTCCTCTGCCTCCATTGCTACTTTCTACTCCAGCTGAGCTTTGGCTTTCCTGACTCCATTCCTACATGTGCTTCTGATGTCTTTGTATTCTTCCCAAAATCACACAAAACACAGTAATACTAAGTATGCAAGACTAGTCGCCATACATTGGAAAACAGAAAAAAGCAGTCATTATCTTTCAAAAGAATCTCACAACTCTTTCCCATGTTCCTCTTTTTGTGCTCATCCCAACTTGCTACATGACCACCTCTGCAAGTTTGGGAATAGCCAGTATAATTGCCACTGGACACTGCCGCACACAAGCACGAATGCACAATAATTCTGAAGCAGGTTTAAGTGTCAAGAAAAAAATACAGATACCTACAGACAGATATCCTTATGAAAATTTGTTATACATCGTAACAACTTGTTACAAAGTTTCTCATGATCCCCTTTCCATTATGTCACCAATGCATGTCACCATCAAGACAGTATAACAAAGAAGATTTTAGCAAAAGTTTTGTTGGGGGTGGACTCCACTATTTCCAAAGTAAGAGCTGCCCTTGAATCAATTCCCGTTGGTGTCACCTCCATATGTAGTAACCATAAAATCAAAGTTCAGTTATCCAGACCACCAGCAGAAAGAGCAAACAATCAGATTCTAATGGTCTAAAATTCGGGGTTTAAAATTCCATGCAATTCTCATCTTGGATCTTCATTACTCTGTTCTACTTTTTGTGAGCCTGAACAACAAGAATCTTACCCCTTTCTAGAGGGTATAAAAAATATGTTTGGTAAATTAGCTACCAACCTTCTCCAGATCAGGCTCCCTTAAAGCTAGTGCAAGTTCATTGTTATCCATCACAGATGCTGCTGCAACATCTAAAGGAGTTGATCCTCGCATGGAAGGAGAGGCTGTTAAAATAACATTTAGTTTCAGCTGTAACTTAATAGAAACTAACAATTTCAAAGCAAGTTCAATAATAAAAATTGTTTAATAAAATACAACATTTTGTCATTAGTTAACACAATTATAAGTGTATCATTTATACCGCTCAGTTTATAATCATCATGAACTCATATGAAATTTGGCATTAATAGGAAATCAAAACACAATTTAGAAGTTCAGGCTAGAAGTAACCTGTCTTACACATTCCTTTTCTCATTACAAACTTTGTTTTAAGATCTCATTCTTTACAGTATTCTTAACTGAGACAACTTTGCTTTGAGGAAAGGGTAGAGGGGATTTTATGTCCAGAAGAACAACATTTTATCAAATGTACTGAAATAGAAAATATCTTTCAGATTTAAAATATAAGATCATGCGTTATTTATTTCTTTAAAAATGGCAGTCAATATAGCATCAGAAAAAGCTAAGGTTTTCATAGTAACACTCCAAATGCATTTCACTTGGGCATTTTCTCTCTGAAAAGATTTTTGGTTTATGCTTCTGTGCTGTATCTGTACATTAACAAGAACGTTTTGATAGTTAAAATATATATATATATATATTATAATTATATATAAATATATATTCTGAATTAAAACTACTAAACTAAATAAAGGATAAATGTATCTCCTCTGTAACACACCAGCCTAACAAAGAAAAGCTAATGTTTTAAGAAAATTTTAAGGTTAATTTCTGGGCATCAGTGCATGCAAATTCAAGCAAATGAGCTCTGTATTTCTCCCACTAGCATAGACATATACTGAATGGTCTACAGAAGAAAACAGTGTAGCAAGCCTCAGCAGTAAGAAATAAGCCATAATGAAAGGCTGCCAACACTCATCTATGATCCTCTGTATCAAAATCAGGATTTTATTCTGTTCCACAAACGGTGCAACTACACACCAATTCTCCCTTAATATCCTGGCATACACCACTAAGTGTATACTACATTACATCAACTTAATGCTATTGTTATGGTTTTGTCTGGAGTTAGCAATAGAGTTAATGAAGATATTTTTTCACTGGGTAAAGCAGAAACTTCAAGACAAAAATGTAGCACAGAGAGACACAGGAAAACAATTTGGGAGTTGGGGGGAGGTAGGGGCGAGAGACAGACAGAAAAAGTGGCAGAAAATTTTAAGACTTCATTTTTTGTTTAGAATCTCATAAGCCACATACATTACTTACCAAGGCCAACACTGCTATTTTCCAATAAATAGCTAAGATGATCAAACATAGCTTTTTGATTCTGCCTGCTGATGCGGCAAAAATAACATAGGAAACGACAACAATTTGCCACCATTTTTGGGAAAGTGATTTCCTAAAAAGCAAATAAAAACAGACTAAAGTTCAAACTTTAAAACAGGCATAAAAATTGCAAAAGATCATTTAGGTAATAGCCATTTAACATACTAGTATTTACACATTGTATTCATTGCATCCCATTATCTTTTTAGGATTCACCCTGAACTCAACAGTGCTTTCTCAGCAAGTAAATAGCTCCTTAAGTTCCACAAATCAAATTATAAGCTTGAAAACAAGAGCTAGGTTCACCCATAAATTCTAGATTCATACATGAAAGAATGTGAACATTCAGATTTACAGAGTGATACTGCATCCATTTTTAATTAGTTTCTAAAAATTCCTACAAATCCCTTTAAAACCCAATAATCGTATAAAGTGCTATTTGCATTTTTTTCTTAAAAGCATCTGAAATTACAATGCTAATTCTATCTTTTCTAGAATGGAAGAATGGACTCTTCTAAAAACTTGATCAACTATTGTGCTAATGGAAATTAGTAAAAGGTTGTGGTCTCAGTACCTCCAATGACTGCTTGGCGCCTTACAGGATAAAGCTTTGAACAGCTATATTTTAAATTCTCTGTCTTCTAACAGTAAATTGCTTTACCTTGGATTCTCCTCCACCAAGAACATTTACCATCACTTCCATGACAGTCTCATGCATGCCTAAAGCTCTCATGAGATTTGGATGTTGGTAAAATACTTTATTATTCATGATGTCTCTACAGGAAAGCAGAAGAAAAAATTGGATTACAATTTTATGACCAGTTTACTCATGATGTTATTTGCAAAGGTGATTTGCTGTGTAATTCTTCACCATCTAAAGCGATTCATCATCATAGAATGTCAAGAATTACATTGGGAACTTCTCTAGGTTGAGTCACCTCTCTGCCCCTCTCCTCCCTCCCATTACAGATATTTTATTTTTTTATGCACATTGCAGAAGACCCTGACCTTTTTTCCCATATTATAGTTATTGCTCTAATAAGGCAATAACTAACCAGAGTATGATGCTCTTCTATATTCATTCCAGATCTAAAAATATTTTCTGACAAAAGCACAATCAAGACTGTATATTAGGCTAAATTTTAAATTCAACTAATCAATATTTTCTGATAAAGCATACTTTTCAGAATATTCTCAGCCTTGAGACATTTGACATCTGCCGTCAAGACCAAGAGAAAAAGGATTGTAGAGGAGAGAATGTAGATCCAGCTGCCATCTAAGCATCAGAAACTTTAGCTACATAAACATTAACCTTAGTCCCTGAGTTACTGATCAGAAGGACACTCTCTTCTACCTATTTCAGCAGAATAGATTTGCATAGTTGAAAATCACTCCTGAGGATTATAATGTCACTATTTTATACAGATGTGATATGTCCAATAAAAATGTGTATTTTAAAAAGCAATTACATTTCTAACAACTGTAGTTAGTCATGAAATCACATGCAACCCAGAAATAAATGTAAAAACAATCAGGTCATGGGAGAAAAGGACTAGCAAGTCACTACAGGAAATACTGTTGTCAACTGTTCAAATATCATTGTATATGTTTCTCACGACCTAAAACTTCCGCAGTTAGGGAAATTTCAGCCTTATAAAGGAAGGGACATGAAGAGGACTGATCATTCTGTACGTTACAAATCTACAACAAGCAGTAGTACAACAGAATGTATGCAGTTCATCTGACGTAGCTGGCACTATCAGAGTTTTTGATCCCCAGTAACTCAGAAAGATTAACTGATCTTTTTCCCCATAGCCTCCAACTAGACTTAGTACCAGAGATGATAAAGGATGGGCCCTGCCTCCAAAAACTACCCATATCACATAGGGGTACAATCAATGGGACATTCAATGGTGACATTCTCCCAAGTCATCCTAAATTATTTGCCTACAGCAGCTTTCTTTCACGGAAATAATGAAGTACAGAAAGTCAAAATGTCACCTCAGGAGGCTGGCCAGCAATACTACACTATTTTGGAAAGAACATCTACTTTCAGCGTTCTGTGTAACTGATGACTGCATTATGAAATGTCACACTTCATAAAAACTCTTAGCATTTCTGAGGAAACTGAGTTTTTAAGCAGGAGCAAGTGAATCTTCCATTTCTCAGCTGGAAGAAATGCTTTCCACTCACAGTAAAAAAAAAAAAAAAATGGCATTTCTAAATAGGCGCTGGAGCCTAGGTTAGGCTATAAAAGACACAAATGGCACGGCTGGGGAACCTACAAGATAAAAAAGACTATGCCAGAAGCTATCAAGAAGGGTGTTAAGAACAGGCAGCAAGAACACTAGCTTAACAGAAAATACCTCTTTTTTCCTTACACCAGACTTTCACATATCACCAGACTTTTAAAATTAATCAGCCTGACTCACAAAGTCTTAGCTTTTAATTTGTAGCAAGAAATGGTGAGGAAAAAAATGCTAACAAAAAGAAAGCAGAACATGAAATGAAAACCACTCTAAAGTTGGTTCCCCACACCCCACCCTAGGCACAACAATGCCAGAATTTAGGAATCACTCACTCATTCTAGTCTTAGCTTAAATGAAACGTATCAACTCAAATTTAAAGTACAAAGGTGGATATAGAAATATCATTGTTTTCTGTCTGTTGACAGGTGACTTTCCCCTTTGCCAAAGCCTTAGCATAAGTACACTGAATATTATAACAATCATGGAAAATTGATTGAACCTGCTGGCAAGCTATGAAGTAGTTCATAATGGCACTGCAAAATTATTTATACACATTATTTGGATATTTTAGATTTTCAGTAAGTGAGGAAAAAAGGGAAAATATATTTTGCACAACAAAAGCTTCTCTTCCTGCATTCCTGGCATTCCTTATATAATGCTATCTTTTCTTGTCATTGCTATTGCTGATTGGGGATTTCTAAATTATCACAGCTGGTGTTTAACCTCACCAAATATCTCTCAGATGATAACATTTCTTTGAAAAAAAAAAGTGAGAAAAAAAACCTCTTTGTTGGTAGAGTTGATCATGTTTTCTTTACGTTGTTTTCTCCAATTGCAACTTCTTTTAGGCTATATTCTAGTCATATAATTAAGAAAAGTAAGACTGGATGAACTACTTCATAGTTCAATCAGTACCAGTCACATTCAGTGCAATAGAAAGATGGTACCTGTGCAGACACATGTTTATACAACTCCATTTGCTGACAGCTAGAGGGATTTGTATGTGTCAACAGCTGCCAGTTCCTGTATTCATGCAAAAATGGACAGCAGTCTTGACAGAAATCTTTACAGCCATAGTATTTAAAACATGGCAACAAATATATTTTTGTAGTATGTTATAACACTATATATGGACCTGAGACAATGGCATGAAGCTGCATCAGGGGAGGTTGAGGCTGGACATCACAAAAAGGTTCTTCACCAAGAGGGTGGTCGGGCACTGGAAAGGACTTCATAGGGAAGTGGTCCCAGCACTGAGCCTGCCAGAGTTCAAGAAGTGTATGGACAACGCTCTCAGAGATGGTTTGATTTTGGGGTGCTTCTGTGTGGAGCCAGGAGTTGGACTCAATGATCCTTGTGGGCCCCTTCCAACTTGGGATATTCTACGTGTGTGTATGTTTTCAACTTCTCTCAAAAGTTTACAGATGTCACTTTCTACTCTCCAAAAATGATTCATATAATGCTACAAAGGCTGTGTCTTACAGCTGAAGCTACTATATAACTAATACCAATGTCTGCATTTACACCCATATAGACTATTCACATTCAAACTTCATGCATAATTTTGATGATAACCATACAGCAAATAACAACAAATATCTGCACATGAAGAGATGTTATTTACCCTAATCCACGAATCATAAGTTTCTCTTCCTCCTTCCCCATCCTGACACTGAGCAAGGAACGTATTTGGCCGAGGGATGCCAGAAGATTGATTGTGTCTTCCACAGACACACTATTTATAGTATAGGTCTTTGGTAGGGCTCGAACCAAGCCACCAATACCATCATATTGGCGATGCAGCAGTACAAACATGGCCCTGACTAACTCCGGGTCTTCTATTACTGATTCCTGGGCCCAGCGCACCATTGTGTCTGAAATCAACTGTTGAAGAGTAGCTGTGAAGAAAATACATAAATCACAAAATTACCATTAATTGCTCAGATCTCTGCCAGTAGTCCCTCAGAACACATTATGCAACATGCATTGGAATGAATTCAATTCTTAAGAAGCACTTTTTTCTTGGTATTTCTTTAGCAGACTATCAAAGCAAAGTATAATCAGACAGTAGAAGCAGAAACATCTCCAAAACAAAAGCCTATATTTCAAATCAAAATACAGAAAATAAATCTGATAACATAAAAAAACTATGAAGACATACAAGATGCTCACAAAGTAGACAGATTTATTTCTACATATTGTTTTTAATTCAGCTCTCAGGGTTTTTCTTACATATTATGAAGTAAGTACAGAAAAATACACTGTAGCATATGTAATTACTATTTAAGGCTTATTTATGGCTGTAAGCTGTGTTTCCAGTCAAAATTTTGTAATGTACAAAATGGAATCATTCAATTTATTCCATTACCAAGCAAAAAAGACCTTCAAAAGAAATAAATGAAACTATTCCAATCAAATAAATATAAAATCAATGTTTGAATAGCTTGAATTCAATCTCTAATGAAGCAAGAAACACATATCTAGTATTCTGACTGGCAACAATTGCAAGGGTTTCGGAAAGTTATGTATGTTAAAACACATAATATGTATAACATCAGTTAAGATTTGAGACCACGCTTTAGAAAAATTACTCATGAGCTAACAGTTAAGGCAAAGTATTTGTTGAAGACAAGTGAATGCTGTTCTTTTTCCTGTCTCAGTGAACTTGAGTTGAGGTTTGCAAGACTTTGTCATAGCAATCCGGGACCCTCTCGAGATATCCTGATAGTTATACACTAGAAAATGCTGCCTTTAGTACTCACCTAACTAATCAATTTCTTTCCATGTCAAGTGGATAACAAAGCTTGACAAGGGAAGTTTGATAATCTCTGCTGAAGTTCAACATACAGCCTGATAAATATTCTGGTGTTAAGATGGTTTATGCAGAGCAAACATCAAAAATATTTTCAAATTAGAAATTTATGTGTTGAGTGTAACATGATTTTGGAATAAACTAGCTGTAATTTTAGTCTAAACTCAAACAACAAAGAAGTGAAAGTACTCAAAGAAAGATATTGACCAAGAAGGGGCAGGAGTTTACAGAAAAGATAATGTTTAACAAAGAAGAGAATTTTTGCTATGATGTGGTAATACAGGGTAAGGGAAAAACACAAAAAGGAGCACTGTATTTCATTATTATTGTCTAAACACTGCACTATAGATATTTCCATTGTCATACCACACAGCATTTTTCAGAATAAAAGCACTTAAAATAAGTAAAAGGATGAAATGTGTTTTGGCTGATATTTCAGAAGGTACTAAGACTGAAACAAATAATAACAAAAAGGGACACAATATTAAGCTTCCTTTGTTCTTTGTGGAGAATCTCATGAGCAGGTTGTCAGTTTTCTCCTGTTTTAATAAATGTAATACTGCATCCCATTTGCCCATGGGTCTGGCTACATCTTGTTTGCAATGTAGAACCCAAACAGTCTAGTCATCACAGTAATGACTTGTGTGGGCGTTTATGTTCTCTGATGGGTTGTAATGGAACTAGTTCAATATAATATTGTCTTTCTACTAACACAGAAGAGAGACAAATAGTTTTGTAGAGTTCTAAGCTTATTACAAGAAAAAAATTAGGAAACTGTATAATTCAACACCGCATCCTGTTAACAACACCGCACCATAAACCTAGCCTCTAATTATCACTGTGATAACCAAAATAACAGTTAAAATTTGCAAAGCTAGAAAGAACATTTTTAGGACAAAAATATTTCTTCTTGTCACTATGCTAACACTAACAGCTGGCAGTTAAGTAGTCTTCTCGTTATAAGTGACATGGTGAAAATCTTCTCATTCCATAATTTCAGGCACTTACATTAAGCAAGCAAGTTAAAAGTTCAGTCTCCCTAGGAGTTCTATGTAGTCACTGAAGGAAACCAAGTTTCTACCAAATTCAGAATATCTAAACCATGTGCCCAAAAATTCATTCCTGCTAGTAGGGTAACCAAATATTCAACCAAAATTCAACCAAAAATTAATTCCTGCTAGTAGCATAGCAGCATCAAAAATTAAGACATTTGAAAGTGCCACCATAATAAAGGAAAATAAATAAATAAATAAATAAATCAGATTTGACAAGTAAAAATGTAAGTAAAATTCCATCATCTGTTGGTCCCAAGTGCAGAACTTTCATGCCACTAGTAACCAAAATGGAAAGGCAAAACGTGTCAGAAAAATGACAGAGCAACAATCATAGTCCTCAATTTTAGGTTGGGTGGGGAGTCTTTCTCCAAATACAGCTTTGCAAATTATGGTCTAATTGTGCAGTTTTCTTTCAGCTGGCAACCTTCATGCAAATATTGATCTGAAGCTGCTGCAGCTAGTTTTATGAGCAAGTTCTCATAATCAGGATCTTGCTACAATTATTGTCTGCACTAACTACACAAAAAGCAAGAAACATTCCACTACATCCCACTGGGGAAGCAAATCTGTCTATCATAAAATCTTCTTATCATAACATGTCATTATAGCTGAGCTTGCTTCAAGTCAGAGCTACAAACTTTAAGGTACACAGATGTTTCATTAAAAATCCACCTTGTTTTGGGTGAAAATCCTTGTTTTGGGTGAAAATATATGAAGAACTTCCTCCTCTACTTTTTTTTTTTTTTTGCTATTTGGAATTAGGATACGATAAACTGTGATTTAATGTTGCTTACAGGATGTCTTAGCATCATCATCAACCGGCTTCTCAGCTTGCTTCTTCTTCAGATATGTAACTTTTTCCATAAGGTATAGGAGGCGACCCCTAATTGTTAAATCAGTGTTTCCATCCAAGGTTCCATCTTCATCTAGTTCAATTCCTGAAATCAACAATATACACAATAGTAAAAGAATAAAATAAAACAAGTTGCAGACATGTTTTTTATGTTGTATGTGCAAACAATCAAACCAAACTACGTTGTTCTGCTCTATTAGAACTAGAAAAAAATCTTGATATGCAATATGCTTAACTAGAAATTTGGGACAATTGCAGATCAGGTATACTTGCAAGGCAGGAAACGGCAGACAAGGACTATGTATTCTTATTAACTTACTGTATAAACTGTGTACTATGATACATAAAATACATAGCAAATATATTTCTGTGCTCAACTCTCTCAGTATAGATGTTTCCATGTTAATACTGATGACTATGTTTTGGACATGTGAAGCTCAGAACTATATATATAGTGCCAACTGACACAGTAGAGCTCAAATGATACTAGCAATGAATATGAGATTTTTAGGTAAAACATATCATAGAAGTGAAAAAACCAAAATTACAATAAATATAATTTCTAATGACTAGTCAGAAGAAAGTAGCCACCTTCATAATACAGTAGCTGTTTCATGTGATATACTTCACAGCAAGCTCTAAAAGTATATAAAAAAAAAATGTGTGAGGCATTACAAAACCACAGGCTTGCTGACACTGAGCCTCTGGAGATCATCTCTCTAGCCTCCCTCCTCAAAGCAAGGTCAGCTAGGCTCAGGTTTTGAATATCTCCTAGAATGGAGATTCCACAACTTTTCCGTGCAACCTCTTCTTGAGTTCCACCCACCACTCTTACAGTAAAAAATAAATTATAATAAAATTAAAATAAAATAAAGTAAAATAATATAAAATAAAATAAAGTAAAATAATATAAAATAAAATAAAGTAAAATAAAATAAAATAATCTTAGGTCTAAACAGAATTTCCTGTATTTCAATTTGTCCCTGTTGTCTCTTGTGCTGTCACCAGATACCACTGAGAAAAGTCTGTCTCGGTCTTCTTTACTTCCCCTACCCAATAGGTATTTATATGCATTGATATGATCCCTTCCATGAGCCTTTTCCTCACATTAATCAATCCCAGCTCTCTCAGCTTCTCATTATATGAAAGATGCTCCAAGAATTTAACCATCTTTGTGACTCCTCACTAGACCTGCTCCAGTGTGCCTGTGACTCTCTTGTACAGGGGAGCCCAGCTGTTGGCTCTCTTTGCTGCAAGGGGCCTTCACTGCTGCTCACATTTACCTTGTTGTCCACCAGGACCCGCAGGTCCTTCTCTGCAAAGCTACTTTCCAGCTACTTTCTAGTTTGGCCCCTAGCCTGTCCTTGATGCATGTGGTTATTCCTCCCCAGGTGCAGGACTTTGCATTTCCCTTTGCTGTGCTTCAAGGGATTCCTGTTAGCCCTTTTCTCTCATATTTATTCTTTCATGCATATGTTGCAGTTGAAATAAAAATCTTGACCTACACAAATTACTCACACTAAAATAAGCTCAAAGTAAAAATGCCATTCAAGTATTTTTTCTCATTTTTTTTTAGTCTCCAATAAAAGTTCAAAAGTTAAGGGTTTTGTGGGGAGTTCTTTAGCAGTCTTGACTTTTACAGGATGTTTCTTCTTCACATTACAACATTCTTATGAACAGATGCAAGAAATTGAGGGGAAATTCCATTGCTTTATTTGTCTGACTTTTTTACATTAAGTACAGTTTCATTTCTATTAAAAGTTACTTTATTATATTTTGTCCTAAGAGAGTAACTGATGTTAAACTAAACAAGGATCATCATTTACTTCATGGTTTACACTAAATCGTATTACACAATGGTTTGGATGGCAATCTCTTCAACCAAACTAACAGTGAAGACACTAAATTGTCTTATCAGTTAGAATGCAGATATGCTCTGAAATTACTCAAATTAAATGTCTCTTTTCCCACAGTTATGCTGTTCCCTGAGCTTTAGTACTACTATTCTGATTTGCAAACTGTCAATATAATTGTCTCTCAGCCATTTTGCTAGATGTGAACTCCCAAATTGTGGCTGGCTAATCAACATAGGACTCAGCATGTATAATTGTTTTACTTTGCAATAACCATCTTTACAATACACAGAGTAATTAATTCTGCTCAACTGTAATGTATCTTCTGACCCACAAAATTAATTTTCTACTTGTAGATTATGCAAATTACTAATTCTCCATAAAGAAAAGAAAAATAGTGACAAAACTAGACCAAGTAATTCAAAAAGAGTAGAATGACAGTAAAAGACTAAAGAAATATGGAAAAATCAAGAGAAAGATGAAGCCTCCTCTCCTTTCAAATGTTATTTCTAAATTCTCTATTTCATCTTAGTTTTCTGTCAAGTGACAGTTTTCTTTGAACTTTCCCTTTTTTTTCCCCTCTTTTTCATTTAAAATAAAGATATTTAATTTGAAGTGTCATAATGCACCTTTACCAAGTTTGTGAATGATTCCAAGCTGGGGTGGAGCAGAAAATACATTCAAGGGCAGGAAGCTCAGCAGGGTACAAGAATGGGCTGGCAGGAAACTCGTGAAGTTCAGCATGGAAAAATACTAAGTTTTGCATCTTGGACAGACCTATCACATGTGACAGTAACAGCTGGCCATGAAGTGGTTAAAAATGATTTGCAAAAGAACTTTGGGTGTCTTGTTGGACAACAAGCTAAACACCAGTCAGCAGTACACTCTAACAGCAAGGAGAGCTAAAAGTATCCTATATTTGCAGAAACATAATCACAAATTCAAGGGAAGTGATTATTTGCCAGGACATGAGACAGCATCCAGCATAGTACCTCTAGGTTTAGGGCTACCCAATAGCAGAAAAACATTGAAAAACTGCAGGGCATCCAACAAAAGCCCATCAAGATGATTGGTGGCTGGACCACTTGTCTTATAAGGAGAGGAAGGAATTGGGCTTGTTAGCCTGCAGAAGAGAAACTTTCTCGGAGACCTAACAGCAGCCTACCAAAATCTATGAGGAAGATGTCAAGAAAATGCAGCCATGTTCTTTTCTGAGGTGAACAAAATACAGTTGTTAAATGAAAACGGGTAAGGTTCTAAACTGACATAAGGAAAAAAGAAAAACTCATCATTAGGATATTCAAGCCCTGCAACAGGTTGCCCAAAGACATCTCTGTGCTTAGAAGTTTTCAAGACCTATATGGACAAAGCACGCAGCAACCAGGCCTGAATTCAGTGTTGACTCTGGTTTGAGCAGGAGGCTGCAATAAAGACCTTCCATGGTGTTTGATACCTTAATGAGCCTGTGATTATTTCTGTAACAGAAGTGTCTTTAAGCTGGACCAATCCAACCAAACTGTCTCATGATAGACAGGGCATCAACTGTGCTTGCTCTACCAATAAAGAACCTCCATATATTATGAAGTCAGATATTGATGACATGTTTTTATTTATTTGTATATCTTAAGGTAATGAAGTAAATAATTAAATATATTATTTCTGGTTAAACTGGGGACAAAAAAAACCTTTTCCCCTATGAATCAAACATTCTGCATTCCCTTCTAGTTTGACCACATATGAAGATAAGAACATTTCCTTTTTTTTTTTTTTTTACTGCAAGCTGCGTATCTTTGTTTGACAGTATTTATTGTTCACATGCCTAATCTCTAGACTATTTAGTTGCTTTTATTTCCCTAAAAAATATTTAGAAAGACAGCTTATTTCTTCTTTTATGCTAATATAATTTAAAAAGCAAAAATATTCAGTAACAGGACTTACCACAGTGTGTCATTAGGTCTTCATGGAAATCCAAGAGTTGATCCCGAATTTCTTCAGGGCAAGGACAATCATTTTTATCATCCTTAAAGTTCAGCAGCATGTTAATCTTAAAACAGAGAATACAAAGGAAAAGCAAACAACACTGATTTCTAAAGTAAAAACTTTGAAATCAAAAAGAACTCTGCCACACATCAAGCAAAACAAAAAATAAATGGTCAGTTCTAAGCTACACCTACCTGCTCCTGAGGTGGGGACCGAAATTCCTTTGTTTTTCTAGCTGTCAAGGCAGCAGACATGTTCAAGGCCTGCATCACCTCATTGTACCGGAAGCGCTGATTCTCTTGAAGCTTGGCCACAAAATCATCTGAAAATGCTACAATGGCTTCTATCCGGTGTCGTACCTGGCAATCACACAGGTACTGCAGTAGATGACACATCTGAGGAAACAGCATCATAAAAGTAAGAAGAGTAGGCAAGCCAAGAAAACTCCTCTGTACATTAATGCAAATAAGGATAGAGTCCTTACAGAAGCAGTTACTGTCAAATAAACTGAATGAAATCTTCAGTTTAGTCATTTTCATTTTTGTTCATTTACTGCAGTTTTCATTCATTGCAGTTTTCACTTACTGCATCTGAAGTGATCTGCAATACATCTCTCACCAGGAATATCTGCCATCTGCAAGAGATTTATGTGCCTTGAACATATAAAATGTAAGACTCCAATAAAAGCTATAAGACAATGGATTTTCTCCTTGCTTCTATGGAATTTCTTTTCTGTCTGGATCCACAAACATGAAGAACCTTCATTGAGAAAGTAATTCTATTTCATGAAACAGTTGTTTGATCCATTGTGAACAAGTTTATGTCATCAGAAAGATACTAAATCTTGTTGTTTCCTCCAAGGAAATTAATTCTCTATTTAACCACCATCAGATCACTGTATTCCTTGACAGTGAAATTACTAGGTGAAGAAAAAATGATCTGTGAAGAAACAGGAACAACCACTAACACAGTAGTATTGTTACCTGTAGCTTAACAGGCTCAGGAAGTTTCATCTGAAGGAGTCCTTCCTTTGGCACTTGCTCTCCTCTGGTTTCTTCTTCTCCTTCTTCTGACTTCAGCTCATCCGAACTCAGCTCTTTCTCTGAGAAATCACTTTCATCCTCCTGGCTCACAGCTTCTTTGAAAACCCGGGGCTCAATCAACTGCAAGATGTGTTTCAGATCCCCATTGTGGAAGATTCCCATAATTAGGAGAGTGTAAAAGAGCTTGATGAGAGGGACGAACAGAAACTCTGTAGAACCTCCAACTGGATCTCTGACATGGAGGCTGCCCTCCTGAACAGCTTCAGTTAGCATCTCTATTGTTTTGGCCTTTAAGATTTCTAGAGGGAATTCAGGACTGAACTGAAAGCATTCACTGCTAATGCTTACAAAACTTGGCGAGGAGAATTGCATTCTTGGCCTTAAGGAAGTAGAAAGTCCTATACCAGGGAGGCCATGTTTTTTGTTTTCATCAGGAAACAACGTAATACTTTTGGTCTCATCTGTCATCGGAACAATAAATTCATTATTCATCATTAACCTGGCAGTTGCATAGGTATTGAGATGGATGTCAATGAGTAAGTCATAATATCCTGCACGTAATAATCCTGGCATATATTTATTCTCAATAGCATACAGGAGCTGAGATTCATCCACATGGCTACACATAGCATGGGCCACTCGGTTGTTCCCTAAAGCACAAACAGCTGAATATAATCGGAGGGTATGGTAGTGAAATTTCAGCAGTTCTTCTTGTTCTGTCAGCTCTAAAATATCAATTGTTCTGCAGAGAAAAAAAAAATCAGTAAATTCCATTACAGTGCAAAAACTTACTTAAGAGAAGGAATTTAAAATTATTCCTAAGGATATCATTGACACAATATCATTTCTAGGGATGGACTTTTTCCACTTCAGAGGGTTTGGGTTTTGTGTGTGTGTGTGTGTGTGTGTTTAGAATTCTTACCAAGCTTTTAAGTGATTTTTTATTTTCAGGTTGAGACATTTAAGTAACAATGAAATCTCAAAAATACATTTTTTCAACTGTTTAAATTAAATTTAGGAAAATTAAAGTACTGGAATATTTAAATTGGTCACAAAATTTTAAAAATATCAAAGAAAATCATAAACATCATTTCTTTTTCATTCAAAACTTATTTATACTATTAAAGAGTTTGGAGAGAAATTAGGAGAGGTTGGAAACACAATAAAAGGATGCAGATTTTAAAACACTGAAAAATAAAACTAGATTAAATTTTAATATTAGTTAAATCAAAACACATTGCCTTTATTTACATGTATTATAAATACAGAGAAAAAACGAGACAGAGAAGGACTTGGGCTACTCCTACAGAAAACTTTATTACATGCCTAGCTTCATAATCCCAAAGTAGCCCTGATATACTTTTACACATAAACAACATTAACCTGTTTTCTTCAGGAATGTGAAGGGCCATGAACTGCAAAGGATTCAGGCACTGTATCATCCAGCCTTGACGTTCACTGATCCGAGAGACATCAACCTTCAAGAAGTGGTTTGGCACTCTGCTCCAAAGCACATGAGTCAGAAACTGGACATGGAGACGTGGAGGACATTGAGAGACTGGGTTTTTGTGTTCACTTTTGAATAAGCCAGCAGATAATGGCATTACATTCTGGAGAATTCCAACAGAAGAGACAATCAGTTTTCACATCTTTACCAATCAAGGAATATATGATATGATATTTCTCAAGAAATATATTCAACACACAGTACAGTACAGTGCAACACGAAATTTTCAGTAGTTTGTACAATCAGCTGGCATTGGCAGATTAGCAGCAAAAGAGCATTTTCCACTTTTTTTTTTTTTAATAGCTACATTTGAAATAGAAACTTGAATGGAACGTGTGCTCGCTTCCTTGGACCAGATATTTGAACCTGACTCTTCTTTTACCTCTTTTGATTTCTAACTCATCCATATATCCAAAGCACAGAAGTTGATTGCAGCTCCATTTAACTGAATGCACTTTAAATACATCTCAAAACTCTTTTAAGACTCTAACCCAATCTGCAGATACAGCAGTCCATCCATGTTCTGTTTACAGAATAAGAGATTTGCCTTACTGACCCTAGTGATTTCATTTCATTATGAAGGATGAGATTGAGAAACTTCAATGGGACTTTGCAATATCCTCTGTCAATGTTAATTAGTTACAGTACTTTTCATCCAATGTATTGTATTTTAAATACACGAATTTAGAATAGAAATAGCAACAGTGCAAACAGACTAATTAAAATGGGCCCAATACCAAGAACACACTGTATGCAACAATTAGCAATAAAAAAAACAACAGTATCTGATATGACGTATTAGTCCTAAACCTGCACAAAAAACAACCATTATTTACCTTTATTCGACCCAATTCAAACTGGAAAACGTTGGGACTTGTAGCTTGAGCAAATACAGCAGGAAATAACTTCGTACTCGGTTCAACCTACATCAAAGATGCAAAAATATTTAATCACTTAACACAGCAAAGCAATATTACATATTAAAAAAAAACTAGTATTTGTATGGAAAACCAATAACTGCAAGCCTTTGAATAAAACTCCAGAAAATACAAATAGGAGAGGGAAAATACTATTTTAACAGTGGCAATTACTTTTTCTTCCAATCTTGTAACAAACTTTCTAATAATATGCAATCTGAGGATTAGGTTTCCCTCCTTCCCATTGGAAGACATCATCAAAAAATACTCACCTGATAGTACGTGCCCAGTTCCTTGCCATTAGCTGTGAAAGTCAGCAGGCCACTGGCAGCATCAACTAAGCAACCAATCTCCAGACCATTATTATTACGTCCTTGTCCAGGGCTCATGCTCTCTCCTGCGCACACCATATAGCAGTTGCTGCGTTTTATACTGAATGTCAAAAGACAAATAAATTTATGGATGGTGTGTAAACTTTATGTAGTGGCCTAAGAACTTTGTACAGCTGCAACCAACAGCACATCATGGCTCAAAACAGCAGCCACCAAAATCAATGCCAAAATTCAATGAAACTTAGACCTCATAATTGAAAAAAAAAAAAAAATTGAAGATGACAAAATATGAACGAGCTCAAATCTGTTGTAAAATTCTAAGAGAAAAAACAAACTTTGCAAGTTAATGTTTTTTTAAATTGCTTAGCGTTAAGCATAACAGAGTTTCTGACATGGCTCACAAACTGAAATGGTGATAGGCACTGCTGTACTATTACTTGCCTGCTCAAAAACAAAAAGTTCCAAAAATAAGACAAGCTATTTTACCCTAGTTTGTACCAGTTCAGAAGTCAATAGTTACAGGATCGTGGTCTGAATGACTGAAACTACGTATAAAAGCTGCACTCCTCTTTTACTTTTCAGTGTTTATTCATTTGATTAGACCATTACTCCTCTGTTTCTTTATAATCAACAGGAGAAAACACTATAAGTTAAAAGAGGCCCACACTGCCTGTCCTTCTTACTACAACTTTTTTTTTTTTAAACATCAACTCAATTAAATAGAGTAGATTTCCAGTTTATAAACTGTTAGTTGCCTTTATGGATTATAAAATATATATCTTTTTAGGTAAACTGTAACCAACCTCTCGTGAACCTTCCCCTTTTCATCTCCCAGTGTCACTGTGACAGTACGCACTCTGTCCAAGTCAAAGCTTGTGTCATACTGATGAAAGTCAGATGTAATCCAGCCCACCCAGACATTAGCAGGTTCTTGACCAGGAAATATTCTCACTGAATAATAATACTGTCAATAAAAAAATAATGTCAATAAATGTTAGTATTTGGTTTTCTGATATATCAGTTTGATTCAAAATACATTTGTTGCTCTAAAATATGAAAATGTCATCTCTTTAAAAGTAGCACAGGCTTGTTCAAGTGCAATTCATAAGCAAAGAAACAAAGGATACACAAATCAAAATACAGCCAGCAAAAACATGTATGTTAAAACAAAACAAAAAATGGAAAACAGTACTGATGCAGCTTATAGGTTTGTTTTGTAGGTTTCCACATCACAGCATCATAGGCTATTTTTGTATTGCAGTGGCAATTTTTATACTGTAGGTGACTGTCAGTTTCTAGTATACTAATCTTTTAGAAAAAGGAAAATATATGTAAAATAGCAGGGTTTTTTCTTGTCAAAGAAAAATGCACAAAAAACTTGTACTACTTTCACTAGAAACTCCATGAAATAAATGTTGAATAAAATTAGGATAGATGTGTTCAAATGGCCCTGACAATTGATCTGTTGGTTTAATGCTCTCCTTCCTGTTCATTTCATTATTCTAAAACTACTTATTCTTCCTCTTCTGGTGTTGTCAGTAGCAGTTTCAAAACCAGATTCTATTTAATTTATGACTATCCATATGGAAATTGTTTTAGATTGACAGTTAAGTCAAACAAAAAGGAACGTAGCAGTCTCATCTTAAGTAGTATAGGACTACTGCAGACATTTAAATCAAGAATTTTGCCTGAAAATTAGTTTCTGAAACTCTTACAAGCAAAAACTTGTAGTTATACAAAAGGCAAACAGCTAAAATACAAATCCTATGTTACCATACCGTGGAAGTTTGCATCAAATAATCATAGTCATCCCTATCATCTGCTAGTACATCCTCAGTAAGCCGTGCAGAATGGCTCGTGCTATAATCTGGCTTTGTCCTCCTGAGCATAAATCTGTAATAAAATCAAAAAAATCAAAACCTATATGAAAAGCTCAATAGATCAGTATATATACACACAGCAGTTTTGTACTAATACTGATCTGAGAGTATATTTCACGTGATTATCACAAAAGCATTCAAAATAAACCAAATGACAGGTTCCTATCAGCTGGAAAAATCTTTTCAGTTTTCTTCTTGGTTTTAATCTATATCTTGCTTATGAAGCAACATAAGCATATGAAGGTTGATTGCCCCTCTTACTGTGTTATATCCAAATTTAGGGCAGAATTAGGGAAAAATCTCTGCAGATCTGACTGGCATTTTCTTCAACCATTAAAAAAATAATAATAATAAACCTAATGTGCTACTAACCTTTGTTTAAGACGTGAAGGCTTTTCTTGAACATAATCTTTATGGTTATTTAACTCTGATTTTGTGGCATCTTTTTCTCTTTCTGTCCGGTCAGGCACTAGATGACCATGAGCAGTTTTCATTAGAACCTCAAAATCAGAATCGGCATCGTAATCCTCCAAATCATTCTTTGGGCCAAAAAGACCAGTGCCTGGTAACCCTCCTGCAGCTGTTCTGGAGAACACCTCAGCACATTCAATAGGCATACTTAATCGAAAAAACATGACGTCTGTTTTACTGTTCTGTGAACCAAAGGACTTCTGTGTGACCTTCAGGCAGGGGCAGCTGTCTATGGTGCCATCAATTCTCATCACCTATCAAATGTAAAGATGTAGTTGTGTTGAAGCTGATGCTTTTCCTCCTGTTAAGCATTCAAGTTATATTTCTAGAATAAGCACCTATGACTTGCAAAGCTTGTGACAGTAAACTGTCAACAGTCAAATGCATTGTAATTATGTACGGTCATTTTAAGGGGAAATGAATGCTATAAGGAGTTCTTTTGTTAAATACAGAACACTTGTAAAAGAATGTTCTTTCTCATCATAGTTCTTTGCAATATAAGTCTAACAGTGGCCAGAACAACAAAGAAGAACTCATAAAGTATACATGCACAGCAAAGGATACAAATTTCTTAAATACTACAATGGGATACACATCAGCTGAAAGTTCCTATCTCATCAATTTCAGAAGGATTTCATGGCAGACTCCAAAGGCATGAATTCAATTTCATCAAGATGCACAACTGATTGGGACATAAGTGTTGACACAACTAGCTAATAAATATTTATTAAAATCAAAACCAATTAGTTACGGAAAATCACTTAGAAAGTGTATACACAAGAACACATGGTATCTGTTATGCAGAAATGCCCACTTTCTGGAACTTGTTTATAAGCATGTTTCTCACTCACTGCACAAGGAGCTCTTAATAAGGACATCTTGTAGAGTTTGTCTTGGAGAATCTCATGATTACACATATGACAGATTTCATGGATAAAGAAATACTATCAAAGAATTGCATTATTTGCAACTCTACTGAATGTAACAAATTTGTAATAGGTGCAAGGTTTGTCCAGAATCGGGTCAACATACCAAATTAAAAATCTTGTCTAGAAGCACAAAAGTGGAAAGATAATTAAAGCACACTCATGGAAAAAGAAACATTTTAACTGGATCACAAACCTCAATATGTTCGTGATTTTGTGGCACTGGTAGAAACTGAGGGAGCCTTTTACTCAGCCAAATGGTGATGTCTCTGTTAGTATTAACAGCAAAGGGTTCATACCCTTCCTGTAAGCCACAGATAGTGAAAAATTTTAGAGTGCTGACATCTTTTCCAAAGTTCATTCTTCCCACTTGAGATGGGCCCAGGCTGCACACAGGTAGAAATCCTTAAAACAAGATGAAAGAATATGTGGGTTGTGCATCTCAAACATGAGAAAATTGTTCTCTTCCATAAACCAATTAAAAATAATTTTTAAAAAAGGCATAAAACCAAACAGTATAAATGCAAGCAGCTATCTATAGCACATCACCTCTTATGTCACCAAGTATTATATCTCAAATACTGCTCAAGTACTATAATGTATATATACTATATATATACACACTATAATCTATATATAATATAATAGTACTATAAAGTACTAATATCTCAAGTACTACTGTATCTCAAATATAATTCTGGAAACAAAGCTCTCTAGTACCCATTAATCTCTTCACACAATTGTTTACTCACTTCACAGAAATCTAAGAGTACTTCATGGAGTCTGACAACCAACGCTCGGTTAAACTATCTGTTAGGTCGTAGAGTATTGCCAAGTTTACTCCAAGTCTAAAAACTTTTGACAGTTCTCCTAAATTTCCAGTAGTTACAGTATTTTGAGAGAACCTCAAAAATTACTTTAAAAGCAATATATATGTTGTCCATACAGCTATAAGAGTGGGGAAAAAATGCACCAACAGCATGTTGTAGATTAAAAAAAAATAATAATAATTTATTTTAAAAGTTTATACCACTCTGTGACTCTGGATAATTAGAGCTGACAATATGATACCACTGCTTCATTGAATTTACGTTAGGGTTGTTTTTTTTTTTTTTGGTGGTGGTGCTTTTTTGCTTTTGGTTTGTTTTTACTTTTGAATCAGCTTCACATTTGTATGCATCTGCATCTGCTCTCCTACTGTTTCTCTAGTACAGGGAATTCACCTGTGACTCCTTTGCACTTTTTAATTAATTAATTTGTATTTGCTCAGGTTCAGAATCACAAACAAAATATCTTATGTCATCTACTCCTTTTGACCCCAGCTCATTTGACCCATCTACTAACAAAATTTAACAATAAAGCTTAAAAATAAGAAATTCAACTATGCATGTTTTCTTTTTTACAAACAAATGTGAAGCACTGTTCAGTTATTCTGGCTCAGCTGAATCTAACAGGTACTGAAGGATATAAGGACAAAATACAACTAGTTCCTCACTTTTCTTTAGGCTGTCCAGATAAAAAAGGCAGAACATCTGTTCATGACATGTTCTTCAGAGACAAAAGCAAAATTTACAGCACCATCTACAGGAATGACTGCTCACCAGATAAATGATCAGTTTTCAGTACCAACTTCAAATATATATTTTTTTTTCTTACAGATACTCAAGATTCATTATCATGTGTATGTGTATTAGGCGTGATATATTTAAGGCCATAAAATATTAGTCAAAATCCAGATTTTTTATCTTCACAGGAAGGCTCTTAAATCACAAGGCATCTACTTCTCAGATAACACAGATGTTTAGACAACGTGATTTATGAGTATTCTGGTAATGCAAATCCAATGATAGAAAATAATAAAGAGTATTTTCCATTACTAAATGAAAAAAAAATCTTATTACACAACGCATAACTAGGATAGTTATGTTTGCATATACAGATATATACCATGGTATATCCTGGCAGCTCTGGTAGAGAGAATTTACTAGGCACCCTGCTGAGTTAAAGGAATCCATAAGCTTTTGCAAATGTTTTTAAGCAAAGCCAAAAATCATAATTCTGTTTTCTATAACCTTATGAATCTCAACTCATCACTCAAGAGCAGTAACAGCCTTCTGTAGACATCAAGTTGTTTGAGAAGGGATGTTCACAGAAACAGTTGTGACAGCATGAATCCTCACAATATTAACTAAAAGCAATGTATGATTTGCTGAAAGCACAGACTAAAGCACGTGCTTTGTCTGTCTGAATCATATCACAATTAATTTCTGATTCTCATTAATGTAAAACACTTTCAGATTTTTCCAGGATGTATGGCACCCACATGTAGAATCTTATGAAGAACTTTGCTTTTCCCCATCTCAAAAAGGATATAATAGAACTGAAAATGGCCAACAAGAATAAAACTGCTTTCTTATCAGGAACAATTGAAGAACATAGGACACTTCAGCTTCAACAACAACAACAACAAAAATGTGATCAAAGAAACTGTTTGGTAGCAAGCTTCAAAGCAAAGGGAGGAACTTCCTTATACACCTCACAGAAATGCTGTTGAATTTTCTGTCACATAGCATCATTTATGCAAAAGTTTACATTGATTCAAAAACTGCTGAGAGAACTTCATGTGAAAAACAAATCCATCAGGGCTATTCAACACAAACATATCACCTTTGCCTAAGGAAGTTTCTGAACCAGAAATCACTGGAGGCTGGGAAACTGTGTATCAAGGAAGTTATTGCTGTCTGCTTGTCCTGTTCTTATATTTACCCACAGGTACTTGCCATCCACTGCTATTGAGAACAAAATAATGACCTAACTAGACTTTAGGTATATTCAGTTATATTTTCATAAAAACACAGAGAAGAACAAAAGCTAAAACAAATGTTAAAAGACAAGGAGGTGTAAACTGATCACTCTTAAACCTGCAAAAAAAAATAATATATATATACACACTCATATATACATTTTAATATGTATTTGTATATTTATGTATTTTTAATTTATCTATATATAAAAAATGTTTTATGTTTCTGCACAGGTCAAATATTTCATGTAAGGAAGCAGCAATCTCTGTACCTCCATACAGAATAGAAAAAAGCTGATTTAGATAATTAAATGAAATCCAAAATCCAAGAAAAGATTACATACTTCATTCATGAAGATATGAATTTGTATATATGACACAAAACTAAATCAAACAGAAATATTTAAAATATGACTAATATTTAATCTTCCTGAATAGAATACACATAACAGCACATAAGCTGTGAATTCTTCTACTTAAGGATTTTCCTGTGGGATCAGAAAAAAAGATTTCACAGATGCCTTCACTCTTAGATATGAAGCAAATAGTTTTCACACAGAAAAAATAAAAATAAAATGAAATAAAATAAAATAAAATAAAATAAAATAAAATAAAATAAAATAAAATAATTAAATGAACACTTGAAAGATTCCCTAAAAGAAAACAAAGAAACTCAGAACAAAATTCCTACACAGGAAAAATTCTCATTGATGTTATTACTCAGCCTGGTACTTTCCATCAACTCTGTAACTGCAGCCAATATGAAATCATGATGATAATCTCTCTCACCAATACAAATTTCATTGATGCCAGAATTTTACTGTACAGTCAGCTTTCTCCTGCAAGTCATCATTACTATACAGAAAGTGTTGCTCTGTAGGAATGGAATATAAATACTAGTGTCTGTCATAAGTATGGAAGCGCTACTTTCTTCTCTGGTGAAATTCTACACTGATTCACAAATGGTATTTTATAATGACACTTGTCACTAAAGTTGTACAGGACTATTCCATATTTCGTAAAGATATGGCATCTACTTCTTATAAGGAGTGTGCGTGTCTTGCTATGGAATACAAATTAACTTTTAAGACCTTTCTCTAAATGGGTATCCAGACATTTTAGATATAATATTTTACAGATCCTTTGTAGCCCTTGTATGCTGGAGGCTATGTGAAAAAATTATTTACACATGACATGGCTCTTCGTCTCCAGTTACATTACTGGGCTGTGGAGCAAACCTTTTATTTTACTTTGTGAAATAGCACAGGTGAAAACAGTTCAATACTACCACCAGAAAACTAACCCTCTAGCATTCTCTGTCACATATGGCAAAAGCATAGGACAGCAACACTTCTTATAAGGTTCCCTACTTTTGAGGATACAGGATGAACTTTATGATCCGATTTGTCAAACACTGAGTACAAACAGCTTGTGGTCTCTGTGAGCACGAGTTGACAAAACAAACTTTGGGTTGCACAGTGTACTTGTTCACTGTTACAGTGTGACATTTCTTACACAAATCCATAACAGTATGCAATTATTGTTTAACAATTTTACTACTGAGAAGATGGTATTTCACAGATTAGTCTGTCATAATCCCAAGGAGCTCCACTTGTTGGCAGTACAACCTAAAACACAGCACGTGAGACTTATTAGTAAACTGGCAGAGCTCCATATTCCCTTTTCAGTGTTCCTAAGTAAATTAGAACTACAGGACTGATTTACAGTTGGACTGCATTCTTCAAAGCAGGACCCTCAGCTCTGCCAAACCTTTTTTCTAATGTGAGAGGTCTTTCTGCAGCAGCACATGGCATGCACACAATTCACTGATAGAAGTGATGTGCAGAAAGGTCTTGAAAGGTCTCGATGCTTTTAAATAGAAGCCATTAACAAAAGCTAAACAAAGCCAGCCTAAAAAAATTGAAAACTGTATAAAAGTCAGATTTAATTTGGGTATTTCATGTTTGTGTCTGCATATACACATATAAATATAGATGCCCCCCAAAGAAGTGTACACAAAATACCCATAATATAATCAATATTTGTATATTGATGTTGAGTTATAAAATCTGAAAGCAAACAGAATACTCCTTTGAAAACAGAATAGAAAATCTTTCAAAGATAAGCTATTTCCTATAAACACGACACTAGAAGAACTTAATGTGCATTAAAGGGCTATTGTGAAAAATCTGAGAGGTTCAACACTGACATTACATTTCTGACATAGCTGCCAAGGTCTTAATACTCCATGTCAAACCTGGAACTATTTTAGCAATTTCAGACTCAATAGAGATATGTTTTAATCTGAACCTGCAGCTAGAAACAAGTACCATGAAAACTACACCACTGTAATTTCATCAACTTGGAAATCATATAGTGACCAAACTGCTATCTACAGAATCTCATGAAATTCCAGTTTCTCTCAGAATACCTCACTGCTCAGTGGAATTATGCAGGATGATTTTGTCCATATATCACTAACACTATGACAATTCATGCATCCCTGTCCATCAGCACGTTACACTGTACTTAAGGAAATCTGTAGGCAGTAAACTAACAGGCATGATTCACAGAATCTAGAGAACTGGTGGCAATTATCTCATTTTAAATCAGATCAGGTTTTTCCTAATTCTCATGGTATGCCAGAAGAACAAATAAAATCTTCTCCCAAAGTACACCTGAAAGTAAAATACTCTGAAATCCAGATGAAAGTCAAATGGTAAAAATTCAACCAGGGATAATTGATAGATATAGTATCTAATTGATAATATAAGATTCGTCTTTTCCACGGGAATAGGGATCAGTAACCCAAAAGCATCATGTGTGGATTTTACTGTTCAAAAATGTTCTCTCTCACTGGTTAAGAAATTATTTAACAGATGTGTAATATGTATGACAAAATACATACCTATGAATGAGAAAAAATAAAACTTATTAAAGATTTGCTTTATATCCCATTAGTTCAGAAATTTTAGGCAGTTATCAATATTAATGTCGTTCCTTACCCTTTTATGTACCTATATGCATACAAGTGCATAATTAAATTCATGAACAAAAATACTTTGTGATATAGAATCAGTCTGAGGCCTGACATCACTCCACGGCAAAGTCAGAGCACAGAAAGGATATATTATGCATATATTACCTATATCCTCAAGATTATATTATTCTGCAGCTCAGAACAGCACCCAGAACTCTGAGATCCAAGACGTTTCCCAAAAGAGATGTTCAAGTTTTGGCTCTAAGTCACTAGTAAATGGCATTCACCCTCAACTGAATGCACTAATATACAATAGCAACCCCGTACTTCTGCCTGTTACTCTATTATATAGAATTCTGAAAGATGTTTCATATGGATGAGATCCTAATCTTCAGTAAAGCATAGCTGTAGCCAGATTCTAGGCAACACTACTCGTCTCCCGCATGCCATTATAGGGACACATACAACTGTAAACATAGAAGAGATGCCTGTGAAGGAATTCCTCCAAGTTCTCAATGTCATAAGCAGAAACACATATTCACATATTCAGTCACACGCAGTTGCTGTATGTTACCCTAAATAGTGTGGTGCTGTCCTTGGATCAGTGCAAATTCTTAGGTTCTTTATAAACATAGAAATTGCTTAAAGCCACCTTAGACCTCTCAGTCCAATCTGCGCCTTCTGTGTTGAAACTCATGAGAGGAACAACAGAGAATACAATCTTTGGCTCTCTTCCCAGATCTGTCAAAAGTGTTTTGCAATCTCATAAGCTATGGCATCATGGTAAAGTAAAACCTGCTTTAGGTCTCTGAAAACTGGACCAAGAACACCATATCAACAGGCACAAAACTCAATCTGCTGGTTAAGAATTATGTAAAAAATTGTTGGAGGCTAAATTTGCACCAGCTGGCTTTATACCGGATCAGGCTTCATTTCTCGTCCCAGAGCTGAAAAAAAACTTAAAGCTGGCTTAAACTCCGCACCATATTCTTCCACTAATTTGACAGAAATTTGATAGGGCTTCAGTGCTTGATCTGAATAAAATGTATATCATATTGTGACCTGCCTAAATAAAGATGAAATATTAAAGGTCATGAATTCACAGCCCCAGACACATCCCTGCAAAATGGAGTCACAAGGTCTGATCACAAAAGATGGCTGCAAAGTTCACAGCAAAAGGCCTTGCTTCGTCCTCACACCTAGCACGACCCCTTTCCAAACACTTGATACTAACCAAATAGAGTAGAAGACAAGGGTTGGTCCTATGGGCCACACAGAGAAAGCCAAGATAGCAGCAAAATCTGACACTGCTTTTGGCTTTCTTAACATATTACCAAAATAATTGACAAAGGAAAAAAAAACCATTATTTTTTAAGGATTAGATAAGTGTAATAACACATTGAGTTGCCTATATTCTTCTCTTGATTTTTACCTCCAGCATGCTAGGAAAAATGTAACCTTCTTAGTGAACAATGAGTAACCAGACTACTACTACTAATTGTTTGTTACTACACCAACTTATTTATAGTTTATGCAAGTATGCTGAATATGCCACAATAAATATTTATGGTATAAAATGAATTTACAAAATATTTACAAAATCAGTGAAAAAATCAAAATAATTTATTTTCAGAACCCTGTAAGACTGCTGTTAAATTCACTAACATTGTGTCTTAGTGTGTCTCAAAGAGCTGAAATGGATCCACAACACACAGCAAGAACAGAAACTCTGCATTGAAAAACATAAAACAAAGTCCACTGAAATGAGTTAAAAAACTCTCACTAGGTTTTAAAGCAATTTTCTTTTCCACACGGGTAAATCACCACAATTCTCTGTGGCAATACAGACAGAAACATGGAGATGCAAAATAGAGACCATGTCTTCAATTAATGAATGTGGATTCAACACTGCATCCTAGAAAGTTATCATAATTAATAATATAATATGCTGGCTAGAGCCTCTTGCCTGTTATGCTGGTACTATTTCCCCTCTTTTTTTGAAAATATATAGTCTAGCATACTTAAAGCTACATCAAGCAAACTGTGCATTTAGCATGGAAAGATAAATAGCTAAATTCTCACTTCCTTTTTTATCTAGAAAGAAGAACTTGAAAGGAAGCTAGAACAAAAATTACATTAACAGTACCATGTATTACAGTACTTACCGTCACCAACCTCAAAGTCCTTGAATGCAAGTTCTGAACCTGAGTCATCAAGTAGGATTTCACCATTTAAGGTGAACATCATAGTGTGTTCATTCATGTCAACCATACATCCAACAACATCTCCTGCCAACCATGAGCGGCCAAAATGCTCATTACCCTGATGCCACCGCTGTGCCTGAAAAGGATTTCAAAGACCTTCAAAGAATAACAGTGACAATGTATGTGTTCCTCTCCCCCTTAGTGGCACAACTAATAATTAGCCCCCTCAATTAACAGGGCACTAAAATTAAAACTTCCACAGCATATCATTCCAAAACAATGCCTGTGAATACTGCAAGTTAACTTTGAAAATAGAAATCCACCAATTAACTTCCTGCAAGCACTTCTCCCATCAGTATTGTAAAACGTTGCTAAGTGAGCTGACAGGGCAAATTGTTATTTCAACATTTTAGTAAGAAAGAACATGGCTTATTTTTATGCAGAAGCTGCATGCAAGACCTGTAATGAAAATAACATGCTATCAGTTACAATGTTAAATAGCAGTTTTACAAACTTTTTTTTTAAACAATTGCTTCTGTTTAATCTAGCGGCCTATAAATTCATTGCTTCCAAACAAACTTTATTGTTTCCTCAAATATAATTCTAAAAATGTTGCATACAAAATAAATTAAACTTCCTGTCATACCAAATTTTGGAAGGAACAGAATTGTCTGTGGATGGGAGGAATTCTCTAAGCTTCTGATAGATACCACAGTAGTTCAGGACATGATCAATGATTTGTATGACTGACCAAGTCAAAGACTGCAGGGTTTTAGATGGGTAGCCTTAGCTGGGGTCTTGGATTGAAATTCAAATAAATGAACATCTATTAAGAACTATTGCAAACATGCATACAACAAAACAGTGTTAATAACAAATAGGTTCCCAATTCATATACTCCATCACTGCTAGATTTTTATCCTCCATATCCTTTCTCAAAATCCTACCAAACAAATGAGGCTTTGGTGTATCCTGAAGGTCAAAAGCTTCAGCTTTCATCGAACCAAACACAGAACCGACTGAAATCAAAGACAACACATATCCACAATAGCTTTGTGGATTGTGACCTAAAGGTCAAAAATGAAGATGCAGAAGGCAAACTACTACTCAGCTATTTTAGTAAAGACACGGGATTTCAAAAGTTTACCTAATCCAATTAGACATTTTATAAAACCATTTAAGGCATCTTCTTGTGTAAACTGAGTTGGAAAAAAGAACGAAAATCCAATAACATGGATAAAATACAGCTAGAGAGCTTGACCTGACCAGGAACAGGCAAGCATACTGTTGATTTCTGTCAAGTATTGTAAGAATAATAAAGGAAATTAATTACAACATCAGACACAAGAAATGTATGGTAAACATTTTCATTAAGACAGAAGTCATCAGTTGCCTTAACAGCAATTATATGGTTTGGATAGCAGTTTCATATGCCTTCACAATGAAATAAAAAGTTCCAATGAGTTATTTAATCTATTCTGATAAAAATCAGTAACATATAAAATACTTTGATTTCCTATATATTCTTAATACTAGATTTCAATCTGTCATCACTTCATGCAGAGTTGAGTTTGAGCAAAATTACTGGTTCTATCATAATTAATTTACTCTACATTGTACAGACTTCCATGAAAAACTAGGCATGCTCTTTGTAACTTTTACATTCCTATAAAAAACTTGTATCAAAGTTTGCCTCAGACACTTACTGTTAATAATCTTAACCATATTTATTCTCTAATGGGCACTCCTCATAGAGGGAAGAGTAGAGTAAAAATTTAAAGAAATGATTCATAGTTAATTATAGCTCTGCCAGTATTTAGAATTTGGGTCATTTAGATTTTCGGTGTTTTACATACACTGTACCTGTGCTGTGAAGCTCTGGAAAGAATTACAGAAATGACAAAGTCTGCTTATTAATTCCTCAGATGACACTGATTTATAACTTAGGCTTTTGTTTTTTTCTCCCTATTCCACCTAGGCCCTCAAAGAGAGAGAGAAACAATTTCATAGAACACGGAAGAAAAGAAAGCAATTAAGTTGAGGCAAAAAGCACACAGAATAAGATGCAAAATAAAGTTTGGCAATCACTCATATTATTACAGATAAACAAACCTTAAAGCCATCAAAAACAAAAGCTTCTTCATCTGAGCCAAGTTCCTGATCTGGCAGACAACCCAGCCTTGTCCAGCCAACTCTCATGTCTCCTGCTGTAACTGCCTCAAACTCAAAGTACCACTTCCCAGCCTTCACTGCGTAAGTCTTCTCTGTGCGGAAGATCCTGAATTTTTCTATTATCCCATTGCACGCATCCAGTCTCGTCGCTGTGAGGTTTAAAAAATAAAAAGGTAAATTAAAAAAAAAAAAAGCAGAAAGTACTGTATTCAACTACTGACAAAATGCAAGCAGTGAAAACAGACAAACACACAGTCCTGTCTTTAAATCATGATGAAAGGTATTAGGAAGTAACAGAACTGGCATTCTGAAAAACAGATTTATCACATCAGTAAACCAGTTAATCCAAATATCCTTCAAGCATGATAGAATATAATGCATTGATTCACAAGGCTTAAAAGATTGCCTTCCTTTTTTTGAAATATGGCCTGCAGATTTTCACATAGTATTCCTGAGGCAAGTTAAGATAGATGTTATAAAGAATTATTTTAACAGTGAATCTAGGAAGGTTTGCTGCTTGGTGGGAGCTCGTATTTGCTTGTTATGGAGATGATACCAAGGCTGATCTGGCCCTCCAACTACTAATCCCCATTTTTCCACACAGATATTGCCAGGAATGATCTGGGATGCATCAAACATTGACTCTGGGGAAAGTGATCAAGGGCCCAGGTAGTGTCCTCCTTGATCCAAACAGTAAGGGAGAGAAGGGCCTGAAGAAGACTCAACATATCCTGAGGGTTAACAACTTGTTGCATAACTGGTGTTGACACCAGGGTTTGTTTCTATGACCATGAGACCCTCTTTGAGGGTTAAAAGCTGCTTAGAAGAGATGAGATCCATGTGACTAAACAGGGCAAAAATATCTTTGCCAACAACAGGCCAACCTGGCTGGGAGAGCTTTAAACTAGAAACGACAAGAGAAGACACGATTCCTTAGAAAACAACCAAGTAAGTTGAGGATAGGGGAAGCAAGCCAAGGGTCCAGTGTGATGAGAACAGAAGGGATGCAGCAATCAAGAAAACAGAGCTGAACTGGAATCTGTTTGAGCGTAAGCATGCAAAGGAGAAAATGCCTGCAGAACAGTCTTATGGGGCTCCCTTGCCTCTTCCGGGGAACCAGTATGCTTGGGCGCCTCTCAAATGACTCTATGCTAATGCATGCAGCACGACAAAAGAAAAAAGAGTGCAGTTACAGGGCTATGATGCTCATTGGGATCACAGAGATATAATGGGATAACTCACATGACTGAAACATTGCAATGGATGGATACAAGTTTTTTAGGAAGGACAGGCTGTGCAAGCTATGAGGAAGAGCTCATCTTTATGTAAGAGAGCAGCTGGAATGCATGGAGATCTGCCTTGGGATAGTTCAGGAGCCAGTTCAGAGCTTATGAGTAAAGACAAGCAGGCAGACCAACATGGGTGCTGTTCATGGGTACCTGCTCTACAAGTAGTAAATGAGGCTTTCTTCAAACAACTAGAAGAAGCCGCACATTCAGCAAGAAGAAAAGGCAGCAGGAGCCCTGCTTTGATAAGCAAGGACGTCCTAACTGAACTCAGACATAAAAAGGAAGTGTATAATAGGTGGAAAGTGGAGCCAGGGGACCCAGAAAGAACACAGAGACACTGTCCAACCTTGCAGGGCTACAGTTAGGAGCACCAAGGTTGACCTGGAGTTGAATCTGGCAAGGAATGTGATGGGCAAGAAATCATTCTACAAACACAAACAGCAAAAGGACAATTAGGTCCACTTGCTGACCTGGTGACAAATGAGACTGGAAAGGCTGAGGTACTCGATGCCTTCTTTGCCTCAGTCTTTACAAGTAAGACTGGCCTTCAGGAATCCTTGACTGCTGAGACGAGAGAAAGTCTGGAGTAAGGAAGACTTAACCTCAGTAGAGGAGATCCAGGATAGGGAATACTTAAAATGGATTTAGATAAGCCCATTAAGCCTGATGGGTTGCATTCCTCAAGCGGTGAGAGAACTGGCTGATGTCATTGTGAAGCCACTCTCAATTATCTTTGAAAGGTCACGGCAATTGGAAGAGGTCTCTAAAGACTAGAAGAGAGCAAATGTCACTTCAGTCTTCAAGAAGAGCAAGAAAGAAAGAAAAAAAACAACTACAGGCAGGTCAGTCAATCACGGGGAAGATGATAGAAAACATCTCCAAATATATGAAGGACAGGAAGGTGATCAGGATTAGTCAGCATGGACTTACGAAAGAGGAAATCATGCATAACCAATCTGATAACCTTTTAAAACAAGGTGACTAGCTCAGTGGATAAGGGGAGAGCAGTGGATGTTTTTGCATTATTGACTGTAGTAAGGCTTTTGGCTCTGTCTCCCTTAACATCCCATAGAAAAACTTACAATGTGTGGGTTAAATAAGCCCACGCTGAGGTGTATTGAAAGGCTGGCTGAAAACAGCCAGGCCCAGAGTAATGTAATCAGCAGCACAAAGTCAGCAGCACAAAGTCCCCCTGGAGGCAAGTCACTAGTGGGAGTACCCCAAAGCTACTATGGTCTACAGGGGTACTGGAGCCAATGCTGTTTTCCATCTTCATTACTGACCTGGATGATGGAACAGAGTACACCCACAGCAAGTTCACAGATGACACAAAACTGGAAAGAGCAGCTGATACAGCTGGCAGTTGTGCTGCCATTCAGAGGGATCTGGACAGGCTGGAGAATTGGGTTTAGAGGAATCTCATGAAGTTCAGCAAAGGGAAATACAAAGTCCTGCACCTGGGGAGGAGCAATCCCAGGGAGCACTTCACATGAGGGGCTGACCAACTGGAAAGCAGGTTTGCAGAGAAGGACCTGGGGTCCCTGTAGGCAAGTTGAATTTGAGCCATGTACCCTGGTAGCAAAGAAGGCCAGCAGCATCCTGGGCTCATTAGGAAGAGTTTCGCCAGCAGGTTGAAGAACGTGATCTTTCCTCTCTACTTAGCATCAGTGAGGCCACATTGGGAGTGCTAGGTCCAGTTCTGGGCTCCCCGGTACAAGAAAGATACAGACTTACTGGAGCAAGTAAAGGGCCATGGCTGCAGCATCTTTCGTATGAGGAGAGGGTAAGAACTAAGAGAGCTGCAACTATTCAGCCCAGAGAACAGAAGGCTCAGAGGGGATCTTATCAATGAGTATAAATGATGGAGTGTGTATACCTGATGGGAGGGAATGAAGAAGAGGGAGGCAACAGGCACAAAGTAAAACACATGAAATTCCATCTGAACACAAGAAAACACTTTTTACTCTAAGGGTGGTCAAACACTGAAACAGGTTTCCAGAAAGGCTGTGAAGTCTCCATCCTTGGATATATTCAAAATCCATCTAGCCATGGTACTGGGTGACCTGCTTCAGCTGACCCTGCTTGAGCAGTGAGGGGGCAGATCTCAAGAGGTCCCTTCCAACCTCAACAGTTCTGTGATTCTGTGAATTGGGCTCCCAGTTATTAAAAAAAAAAAAAAAAAAAAGACAAAATTCACCCTCCAATCACTATAAAAGACAGATGTTTGTCTTTGAGAAAAGATTCCTCAACTATGAGACATCTCCTTTGTTTAACAACAACAACAAAGCCCAAAGTAATCATACTCCTGCTTCAGGAAAAGTATATTAACTTTTGTCAAGATAAAGGGCAGCAAGTCTTGAAAGAATAAAGGTGCCCTTAAGAAGGGCATAAAGGTAGTGTTAAAGGCAATGTCTGCAAATTACTGTTCAAGAACAAATGAAAACACAGTAACAGCCTAGGTGCTATTTCAAAAATATTATTAGCTAGTGAAACGAGAAATAACAACATGCCAAATATAAATTGTTTTGACTGTTCTCCTTTACTATCTCTGAAACAGTTGAAGAGAAAGTCAAATGAGACTAATATACAAGGAGATTTCACAGAGCACTTTACAAACTGCCACAGCAACTTCAAAGTTAGTTTGTCAATTGCCATGCTGAGAAGAAAATGAGCTTATTCACATTTCTTGTCTAGTGCAATGGAGTGTAAAATAAATTAACCGTTGTGTTAAAACAAAAGCTTTCTCAGACACTGATTAATTTTGTTAATTATCTGTAGCATGATCACATGTGCTTATCTTATCATAGCTTACTATGTTTAATTTCAAAATTCTCTTAAGTGTAAGTGCAAGTGATCTGTAACAAGCTAGTTTAAGAGAGCTTAAGTTAACATTCACACATTGCCAGGTAATTATAAGTAATATATTTTCTCAAAGACCAATATGGCTTCACTAAGAGGTTCAAAGGAGGCTGGAGTTAAACTTTAACACATTAAACATTTCTTCTTAAAAGTAATCACTGATTTTCTTAAACGATGAAGGAGTAATGGCATAAAAATATTGATAAATCAGTATGATTTATATAAAATACTGATAAATAAGTATTTTTATACATAAAACACACTGAGTTGCTATTGGACTTCTTCAGAGCAAGAGGACAAAAGAAACCTCAAGAGACAGCTAAAAACAAAGATGTTGTTCCCTCCGCTCCGTAACAAGAGTAGAAAAGTGCTTGTGCCCCATATTTCTGCTGTATAACATTTGTTGAATGTATAAACAAATCTCTCTTTTTTTTTTTTTTTTTTGAAGTGCTTAAGCTTTTAAAGGAGAAAAAGTATGCTGGGACATGCACTGCTTTAGGGCATATAAATACATCTATTTTCTCCTCTTTTCTTGACAACTGACAATAAAGGACTTGGATCCCTAATCCCTGATCCAACTCTCCATCTATTTAGCCCAATTTTCTTGTGGGTTTTCCTGTTCCTTTTCTCGCACTTCCACTATTTTACTGTGTCTTCCCACCATCTTCTGGATCAATCTCTTGTGATACAAATCTACTTGTGTTTCTGTCATTCATGAAAGCACAAATCTTAGACTCACCTGTGTCTCCAATTCTCTTTTTTTCCTCTCAGTACACTGAACATACTGTCTTGAAAAAAACAAATTTATTGATTCATCTACAGCTACGTGGCATCCATCTACTTCTACCTACAGAAAATGTTCTCAAAAACTGCCTAAAAACATTTACCCATTAACATTCCTTGAATACTACCACTACTCATGATCCTACGTAGTGCCTCAGAGATGGCCATTCCTAACATACTTTTAAACACTTTTTATCCTATCTTCTTTCTGGTTTCCTTCAATATTGTTGGCTAACCCTTAGGCCTGCCTCCATCTTCCCACATCAGTATACAGTGAGTTTTCCCTTACTGATCTACCTTTCACTACTTTACACATTTTCTTTATGTAATATCTTCTGCTAAAATAGCTAAAAAGTAAAACCTTGTGAAGTGAGTACATACTTACCTCCCTCACTGTCCTTTTCCTATTACACAATCCTACTGCCCAACTGTTTCTGATGCTTCTTTCCAAGACTTTACTATCAATTCAAACCATAAGGTAGCTTGAAATCAAAAAAATTGCATTTTAAAAATCATGAAAATGATTTCAAAAAGCCCAAGAAATAAAGCTTAATTGATCTTTCTTCCCTAAGTTATCAGAACTAGTCTATTATCTAGTATTTTATACAGTTTTCTTTCCATTAATCAAATCACACAACTAGGGATCACTCTGACTCTCTTTCTCAAATTAGGAAAAAGAATGCCTAAAGTATTCTGGATCTTTTCCCACAAATTTGCAAAATATCAAAGTCTGCTCAGCCTTTGAAAATTCAATATTTCAGTCTTATCACTGTAATTCCTCTCCAGTCTGAGCTTCCTATCAGCTCAGATTTTCGTATAAGCTCAAACATGTCTGCACCCGCCTGCCTGTTAGACCATATTAAGAACCTCTCCCTTTCTCTTCTATTTTCTCAGCCACAGAAAGGTCCATATTTCTAGCCTTATCTTGACTAGCCTACAAAATCATGTCCCTCACAACTTAATATCACTCCTCATGCCCCCAAATGCTTGACCTCAGTGGCCTCGGTCTCAATAAATCTCCTGTAAGCAACTCTGTACTCTCTGCCATATAATCCTTTTATCAGTAACATTTTCTCTTTGATGGTCTACACAATTAAAGCTTTAAAAATGCTTTTGAAGACCCTCAGTACCTCCCCTATACAGGAGATTAACTACCACAAAGCATGGGAAGTGAGACTGCATTGTCTTTTTAGGTTCTAAGTAACCTAAGGCTTTCTAGATTCTAAGCAATCCTTAAGATACAGCTGCTGTGGGTAACTAGTAAATAATATTTACAATAAAGCATAAAAAAAGATGCAATACAGCTCTGTAAATCAATGTTAAAAATAAAATTCATGAATGGAGATGCAGAACACCACTAGATGGCTCTATATCATTTAATAACACTATGGATTTTGGCTAATGAAAGGGAATCTGCGTGACATGATTTATGCGTCTCAAAAACTGTAGAGGTTCATAAGCTGCAAAACTTAAATCCCCAAAATAAGTATGAAACCTGTTGTTGAATGCAATTCCAATCTTTGTTTGAGGAAGACCAGTTTGTGGGACACTTCTGCAAGTTCTTTCCTCTGGGAATTTTACAATAGGGTTGATGAAACCTTTCAGATGCAAGGACTGCAAATATGTTCTTTTCATTTCATTAGTAACTCCATGCACAGAGTTAGCTCAAAGATCCTTTGCATCGTAAGAAAAAAAAAAATTGATTTTTCTAGCCATTTATTCCTGAGGAAAGATGTGCATTTGGTTCTCAGAGCTGTAAATGAGGAAAGGGGATTAATATTGTTCAGTGGAATTTGGAGAAGATCATGGAAAAAGAATGTGCTTTCTCTCCCTCTCACCCCATACCACCAAACAACTCCTTTATATTCATAGGAGTCAAACACCTCCTACACTACCAACTCACCTTCTCAGAACCATGCAGAAGCCACACTCTCTCTATGCAACATCTCTTTCCCACAGTAGGAGGGGAGTGGGAAAAATTAAAAGGTTACACATCAGCCTTAAACTCTCCAGACTAAACACAGGCAGATTTAACAGAAAGACCATAGCATTTTTGCCACCAGCCCAATCTGCTTTACAAGGCAACAGATTATTTTGCCTGTTCAGCAATCCAGACCTGTTACACATTCATGGTACCAATAATACCTCATACTTAAACATGTAGTTTAATAGTAGCCTCTCATAAAAGCTGATGATCAGAGAACGTATGTGCTTTGAAAAAATATTGAAAATGGCAGGTTCCCTGTGTACCTTCTAGGTATGAGTTAGATCTTCTGCAGAAATTCTTTACTGAAGATCTGTGGCCTAAATAGGTCCCAATTTAACAATAATACCCCTATGATAAATCAGTGATTATTTTCCCCTGCTTTTTATTCTGTTGATAGGATAAGGTTTAGACATATTTCTCAAATTTCCCCTCTTTGCTGGGATTATAAGGATGTAAATTTCAGTTTTGATTTGGTCATTCTTTATTTCCGTATCTCCAAGTGAACTTCTAGAACACAGTTGCCTAGGGGTAATATCTAACATAAGAATGTTACCATTTCCTTTCTACATGTGTAGTGCTCCAGAATGAACATACAGTGCCAAGAATATCCTTCTGTCTTATTCCTTCTTACAACTTGATCTCAGCATGACAGAAAATTGTTTTTTTAAAAGCCAAAAACTATAAGATGATCTATTTTATTTCTACATTATGTCTGCCGATTTCTTCCACTTTCTTAACATCTTACATTCTGCAGTTACTGAAGTAAATGGGTAAATGTTGTGCACTTGTTTATTAAATGTTTATATAAGTTTCCTTTTTTTTTTCTTACTAGGATATCTCAAACTATATATGCTGAAAATACGGCCTTGGGTATCAATAAAATATTTAAACTAACAATGGTGCAAATTCAAACAAAACATTGGTAAGAAATGAATTAAAGTTTACTTATTCAACTTTGAAGACCCAAGAAAATAAAGGAAGCTTAAATGCTTTAACAGACTATCTAACTCTACAGTTTTGCAGTTTGAAATCACAGAAATTATATGCATGTCTTTGAAAATCTAGTTTTAAGTGTTTAAATAGAGGATTGTATGCTAACTTCAGAATCCTTCCTTCACTATTAAAGTTAAAACTGTAGGAACATAAAATTCACTTCTACCGAGCTTACATATGATCTTTTTCTTAGCAGTTTTGCTATTCCATCTTGAAATAACAAAGATAGTACTACTCAAAAAGATTTTAATCAAAAGCCTGATTTCAAGTATTCATGCACATATTTAAAATGTAACCATACATTTTATTCCCTGGCATAAGACCATAGATGATCTACATGTTTTCTGGATTTTCTGTATTTTAGGGTTGTGTCTTGTAGCATTCACAATCCTGATTTAAATTATTTATGTTTTTAACTTTGATTCATCTTAAATATCAAAAATACAAAAAGAGTGAAAAAAGGCTATGAATTAAAAAGAAATTCTATCACTGTATCACTGTGTATCAATTGTGTCACAAAATGAAACATTTTTAGATTTTAAAATTCTTCGTTTGAGGCCACAGGATGAGAAAAGGAAACAATAAGGAATGTAAAACCAAAGGGTAATATAAACAACGTAATAAAGAAAAAAGGACCCTTTAGCTCTGGAGGCACTCTAACTGTTTAGGTTGTTTTATTGGACCAACAAATCAAGTAGTGAAGTGAATATTCTTCCTTTTTGAGAAAGAGAGAGAAGAACAGAACAACAAAATTAAGTACCATGATCTTGGTCAGGAGCTTCCAGGTTGTAACCATAACCTAGAAGGGTGCGGACTGCTTCCCGAAGACTGTCTTTGTTTGACTTCTTCGTCCGATCATCCAAAAGAGCGTAAGGTACAAGGCGAGGATTTCGTCGATTTTTCACATCCTGCATAAGTATGAAAAATCAATTCAGTTTCAGAAACCATACTTTCTCTTAAAGATAAAATTGTGCTACAGCAGTAGTATAAAAATTACTATTTATACCAACAGAAATCATGGAACCATAAACACAGCAGGAATTCTAAGAAGTTGTAATGGCCCAGAAACTACAGTGAATTTACTCAAAAACCAAATAATACACTAATAAAGGAAACAACATAGCTTATGCCCACTTTTCCATCAAATAATTTGCTTAATGGGAAACAAATGCAAACAACAAGAACACAGATAAATGCAAAGAGTTTGACTGAAAAGTCAAAGGGATTATCTTTTGTTCACTGTTTATGAAGCAGCTACCATAAGAAGCTAGTATATAACTAAAGCTCAGAGATAATATTGTAGTACAAATATATGGGTTTTTTTTGATCATAGAACTAAATAAGATATAAGCAACAACAACAAAAAAAAGATCAGCAAGATATAAACAAAATAAACAAGAACAAAACACTACTAATAAAAGAATATCGATAAATATACACAATACTAATTAATAAATAATAAAACATAACAAATCCATGTCTTCGTATGCAAAATACTTTAAAAATGTATTTTTCCAGACTAAAGGTTCTTGTAAGAATCTGACTAATGTGCTTATGTCCTGCAGAATTTTTGTAATAGGTAATTAATGTATCCCCACCTCCCACTGAAATTAACACATTGGTAAGATTTAAACTTTGCATTTTTGGTTTATTAATGTAACATTGATTAGATTTTCCTCTAGTCCAAAATTATCTTATTTGAAAGCATTGTTTAACTGGATTACTTATATGACTTACAACATTTTTAGTAACCAATAGAATTGTTTACTCATCTACATTTTCTTCTCACATCCTGAGAGAAACCATACAAATAACTCTCCATGTTATTCCAGACATCTCAATTTTTTTTTATTATTATTTTTTAAGATTAGACATATCAAAAGCAATTGCTGTTTGCTTGGATACAAAATACCAAAGATATTTAGAGGCATTTATGTTTGGTTAAACTTATTAAGAAGTGCAAAACTAGTGTCTATTATTTTAGAAAACAGTGCCTATGGTTGAAGTATCTTGCTTCTTTTACAGTATTGCAGTTCCACTGTTACGAATGTATGTGGTTTTCATTCTATATGTCTTTGCAGTCAGAAAAGAAATGGCATATCCATTCTGACAAATACTTGCAGACATTTTTTGTTGTCCTTTTAATGCTTAGATACAAGGCTATCTGCCTTTGGGCTCATCACGGTGAGTAAATACTAAAGGGCAGTTATTAACCAGTGTTAACCTGGTCCTACCAATGAATTTCCTTCTGGGAAAAGAAACACTGCAGGACTGGCATTACCTGTGTGCTAGAAAGGGTAACAAAATACAAAGATAATGCATTGCTGATGACAGTAAGTACTATGACTCCATGACTCTATTCTTTATCGGCTCTAGTTATATTCAGTGGGAAGTACAATGACAGGGTGAACACAGATTATTTGAGGGGATTTCTTTCCATACTTATCCAAAACACTTTTAAGTTGACATTTCCTTTTTTTCCAATATTTCATTCAGTAGACTTGGAAAAGGGCTGCTTCCAAAACAGAATGGACCAAAAAAGTATTGGAAAAAAAATGTTACAAAGAATTATTACTTCCTTGATAAAAGAATATTCACATTAACATTGGAGATGAAACACCATGGTTTTAATTATTTATCTTGGAAAGGACATAAAAGGAGAAATATTTTCCTCTGAAACACAGTTTGTCCAAAAGGACATTATGAAATATAATAACTGGAATAACAGTTATATAACTTCTTATCCATGATATAGAGTACAGTTAGACTAATGACCTGGTAATCGCTATAGCAACAATTAATGTACATTAACATATAGGCAATCAGCAGATAACAATAATATGATAATAAAATATAGTATTAGTTCCTTTAGAAATGCCTAAGCAAAAAGTTACAGTATGAAAAAAAAAAAAGACAAAGAAATCATAAATATAAAACAAACTCAAATTTATAGATTCTTTTCCTTAGGTCTAAGTTTATTAAACATTATGACATTTTCACTAATTCACAACTGTGGCTCATTCTTGAAGTATGAATATGAGTAGGGACTTTTCTTTCCATAATTTTGTTCTTTATTTCCTATGATTTGTCTATCTAAATTTTGAATGTTATACTTATTGCTGAACTAAGAACTGTTATTGCTATAGTCAACATAAGCTTCAGTACTTACAATCTTCCGAACCTCTGTGGTTTAAGCATAGAAAATCAAAATCCTATATAGTGATTGAGCTTTGCACAGTCACAATCAAGTCAGCAAGAAAGCTGATTAGCTAAGGGTGGTAATTTTTATTAAGTACATTTGCAATTTGTACATGGACTTAATTCTTCCTGTTCACTACAGAAAAGTTACTGTTTTGTACTGTAGACTTTTAAGAGATGGAAAATTGAGCTTTTTATTATTATTATTATTGCCAGAATTTACCAGGTTTGACAGTCTAATGCTTCATCAGAAGACTGTATTTTGTATAGAGTTTGTCTAGTAAACTACTTGTTCACCAAGTCATTTGAAAGAAAATAAATGCAAATCTTCTCCAGAGGAAAAAAAACAAAAAACAAAAAACTTAAGCTTGTTGATAAAATTCTGTTTCAAATGGTTTGAGCTGAGTAGCACACATGAAGTTTATATAACTGGTTTTGAATTCAGAACCTATCACATCACAGAAAAAAAAATAAATAAATAAAAAAAGCCTAGATCTTTTATGACACAACTTTGTTTTCATTGAGTACAACACAAACACCACATTTTGTCATTTACAATTGAATTTGGAGTTAAGTAAAAGAAAGCATAGCAGCTATGAAAAGTATTGCATTATACAATGTATACTACAGATTTTGTTGTACTGCAGCAAATAGACTCATAGAATGGTTTGGGTTGGAAGGGACCTTTAAATATCATCTAGTCCAACCCCCCTGCAGACATTAATTACAATTACTAGAGTAATTATTTGGATTAGCACGTGTGTACATATTTGCAGAGTATACATGAAATTGAAATAGGTGGTATTAGGTCAACAGTGACACTAAGCAAATATAACTCTTAATAGTAGTAAAAAATAAAAAATAAAAAGAACTACAGAAAAATATCCAAACACACACAAACATTTATCAATGAGACTTTTAAAATTTTCATTACAGGTAATGAATGCTACTGCAGAATAATTCACAGAGGAAATACAATGGGAGCTGCAGAACTGCATTAATTCATTCAGTGAATATAAGTATGTGACATGTAGGTAACTCATCTAGTAGGAATTGCAGCTTGCGTAGACAGATGTCATGTAAGACAGAAACAGCAGGAGTGTCCATAACGTCTACAACAGCATAGAATACCAGTCAAACTGTACAAGCAGCTCTAACAGAAGAACCTATTAAGAGATAGTGTGCTCAATAAAGTTGTATTCTTCAGAAGTAATTCAGTAACAAAGAAAAACAAAGCCTCATATAAACCTCTGAAAGACATCTGAAATGATAAAGAACAATATAGTTTTCAGAGCTGTAAATGTGATATTGCAAACCTATGCACTCCTGGGCCTTCCCAAAGTCTGAGAAGTTCAGGAACAGCACAGATCACCAGACTAAAAGGAACAAAACAAAACAAAAGAAATACAAAAAAAATACAAAAAAGTGAAAAAGTGCCTATCATAGAGAAAGATAGGAAAACACTGAAAAATTAAAACATGGATTAGGAAGAGTGCAGGAAAGATAATTTAATGGGATCATAAGTTTTGTGACTTAAAGCATTAGAACTGTACAGATACATATTCTGTGTAGCATTTAAATGATTTTGTTCACTTAACCAAAGCTGTTAAATGACAAGCATAAAGTCAGTGTATTTCACCACATATCCAAGTGAGAGACAGACGTGCTGATGTTTTCCGGGCTTCATTTGCACCATTAGAAACCTTCACTCCACAGCTGTGAAATGATTCTGTTTGCTGCTATGTCTGTGCATCTTTCACTTCCACGAAGATTTTTGAGCAACTGCCACAGTAAATGCTGTTGGTGAACTTGCCAGCAATGCTGTCAGAAACTCAGCTCAGTAAGCCAATGTGTGAGGCATATACACTGTGAGCTGGATCATTTACGTACACTATACATTTCTTATCTGGTTATCCAGAGGCCTAGGTTTTCTGCATTTATCATAGCAGCTGACCTTTAGCCATAAACCATTAAAACAAAAAAAATAATAATTTCATAGGGTAAAAAGGAGAAAAATAATTCTGAATTGGTATTTACTAGCAAGTCATTTCAAGCTTCCAGAGTCAATAGAACTGGAAGCACACTAAAGTCCTAACATAGCCGTATTCTTGGCAATGTTAAAAAATATATCCTAAATGTATCCACCCAAAGCAGAAACTGTGTTCCTAAACTGGCTTTCTAGCAGTTCAGTTCTATCCTTAGAAGTATGTGTACAGCTTCCATCATCTTCAGTGAGGCCTGTACCCATGCAGAATGCATGGCAGAAGTGCCCTGACTGTAAATGGAAGGAACTAATATATCAATATAAATAATGTAAAATGTAACACAAATAGTTTTTACAAGGACAAGATGCATCATTATACACACTTAATGACAAAATAAGTGACAAGCTTTAAGCTTGTGATTTTTCTCATACGTCTGTATTTCCTCTGCCAGGACAGTGCCTCTCTTCATTGCAGCAGAAGACAGTCTGGGAAGACCAACTCCTAATCAAATAGTGAGTTCATATGTCTGCTACAAAAATCTAAAAAAAAATAAGATCCTGGCTTAGAAAGACCAAACTGTCTTTCTCATTGCATTTTGGGCCAAAGACAAAATGGACTTGATAATTGCTTCGCAGTCCTGACTAATTATCCCAGGTCATGGATAATCTTTTTTAAGATGCCTTTCACACAGAAATTTTTAGGTTTCTAATTTTTACAACCAATTACAGCTTGTTACAACAAACAGCTTGTTAAAGCTGTTTGTTTTTTTTTCCTCAATATAAACAAGGTTTCTGATTGTTAGGCTCTTCAGCCACAATACAACATGAAAAAAAAAAAGCAAAACACCCTTTGACTAAGCTATCTGTGTATGTGACAATACATATAACCGAAATCTAAAAGTCAGAATCTTTGGATGCGACTCCCACAATCAGTGTGGGGACTTAAGGTCATGTATTCAGTAAGTGAAGAGGACAGCTTGAAATTGTTTTCATTTGCTTTCTGATCTCTGAGCTTGTCTCTTTTATGTAAGTAAAACAGAAAGAGAAGAAAAAGTTGAGCTGCTCTTGTATACATAACATCGCAGTCTTATGTGCAATATATGCCTTGACAACAGACATATGCCAATAACAACCAGTATTGTAAGCTCATGGATAAATCTATGGGAGTTCTGAATATTTTCCACTCACTTGTGAAGATTTAGTCACAAATGCATCCTTTTATACTTCAATGATATTTTTCAATCAGCTTGTTATGGAAAATCCCTTTTCAAAAAAGAAGTTAGGTACTCAGGGAATTATGATAGGACATAATTTCAAAATCCATACATGTAATTTTTTTTTTTTTTAAAAAGCCCTCTCTCATAGCAGAAATGTGATTACTTTAATTGACTTACACCAAGGATATATTGCTCCTTTGTCTGTAATCTGTCTTATCTGTGTTTGATCATTTACCACTTCCCCTGTTCAGAGAAGACCAACCCGTAGGCAACCACGTTCTCCCTTAAAGGGACACTGTCAAGTATTTTCATATTGATTTTGTGCTCGTTTTTCCACTTACCCTTGATACTGAATACGTTCTTATAAGTAGAAATATGTATTTTCCTACCTGTTTTGTTCCTTCTGCTCCTTTCATGGAGCAACAAGCTACCCTGTCCTACTGAAATATACTTACTTGTTTGTGATCAGTGTCATCACAGCTGTCAACACAGTTCTGGGAACAGGATTTAATAGTTAACTTGTGCTCCCTCTGCTGGCTGGCTGGTTGGCTCTGCAGCAGCAGAACAAAAATACTGTGGATAGTCATGCACAAACAGCAGCTATCACTTGTAAAGAAAAAAATCCTGACAAGCAGTGGTGGATTTAGAGGAAGAAAAAATGTAGAACTTGGAAGGCATTTTCCCCATTAGATTATAACATGAAAAAATGAGTTATACATGAACTACTTGACAGTATCCCTTTAATTTTTCATATTTTATAAATCCAAAATCACGAGGCATTCATGATGGAACAGATTTACTAGATCATCTAATCCATCCTACAGCAATGGTATGATTGCTGTCTATAACATAATTCCCAGTCATTATTTCATCTACTTTCAAACCTCTGTAAACTTCTTTCCCTTAGGAAACTATTTCACAGCTATGTATGATCTGTTTATAGTATTATACAGCATAGCACCATGTCACTTTATTACAGTACTGTAACATGTCACAGTAATTTGATGGGATGACAAAATGTAGCCCATGAAACAAATCCATTGTTGGAGACAAGCAAAAGCACATAGCAGCATGGACAGCAGCTAGCAGCTTGCCGTATGGTAAGTATGTCAACTGAATGAGAAGCATCTTTGCACTGCATCCAAAAAGGAGCAGCTTGTTATTCTGCTTTCCTCTTTTGACTTCTAGTGAATGGTACTTGTCTGGACATTGTACGCACTTCTGGAATTGAGTTGTCTGTCTTTTCTCCAGAAGAAAATAAACTTAATTATTTGAAAAGAGAAAAAAAAGAATTGAATTAAGAGCAAATCAACATCAACACCCAAAGCATGGCTTCTACAGGACATGCTATCAGTGGGAAACTTTTCAAGGACATCATCCATCCGCCTACCCATACATGAGACTAATGTAATTTGTCTGCCAAGCACAGGGGCGTAAAGCATACTGCTAATCTTGCTGATCTACTTCCTGAAGTTCATGAATATTCCTGAGCTCTTGATTCTTTTTAACAACCTGAGTGTGTTGACACCATAACTATGACACTGCTCACTCCACCATTGCATTACATTCTCAACAACAGTGCCCACTCAGCACTTGGAAGTCTTCAGTTTGAATGAATCAGACCCAACAAAATATTTGGTTGTTTAAAGCAGAAGTGCCCAAGACTACAAACTTGCAATCCCAATTAAGAGGCTTTCTAACTGTAAATGTATTCAGCTTCATAGACATTTAACCTCTTTTATTTTTAAATTCTCTAGGTTCTTCTTTATGTGCCTATAATTGTCTTTGTCTTGGTAGGGAAGAACTGTTCAATATTGATCATATACCTAAGCCCAGTTGAGATTTAGAGGATTTCCTCTAAGTCTTTTTCAGAGCATGACTTGGTAGTCTAAATCAGAGCCTGATTCATGCTGTCTGCTTGAAGCATCTCAGAAAACCTAACAAGGGGCTATAATTTTAATTTAATATTTATTAGGTCTAAGTGATACTCTCCCTATATAATAATCCATCAAAAGGATTTAGATACCTGCACAGTTCAGTAATTAGAAGCCTAAAGTTCAAAACTATACCTCTATCTTCCACAAATTTTCTCAACACCAGACTAAAACGTGTAGTAAGCAAGAGCAGATTTAATTTGCATGTTGAGCTTTGTCATCCAGTGAGCAGGGCATTTATTGGGAAGGGAGTCTAGAGGAGGTCCAAGTTCCAGTCTAGCCCCCAGGACAGTATTTTAAGAGTCAGTGGACAAAACACAGAGAGCTGACCAGTGAGTAAATAAAGTCCTCCTCTTTCTCTCTGCTCTCTCCCAGTGAGCATCCAAAATGTTTCTCCACAGTGGTTTAGATTCAGAAGTAAGGTCAGTCTTACCTATGTACAGCACTCTTTCCCTACGTACAGCACTGACAACTTAAGACTTCACGATTCATCTGAAATTAAGTTGCAGTGTTTAATTTCACGTGTTTGCATGCCTTAGTGCATTTGTCTAATGATTTATTATTATTATTATTATTTTTAACCAAAGCTATGGTGTGGGGACAGCTCTGCTACCTTTTGGGGACCATAATAAAACTCCTGATTGCTTATTATCACATGAAGCCTCTTCAAAGCAGAATCTTCTATATCAACAGACACATCCAAACATACATAAAGACAGTGTATAAATACCTTGTGTAAATGTAAAGGAGAAATCTTTTTCTCCATCACCCACTCCTGCTACATCTTTTGCTTATCATTGTCAACCTAGTAACACTGAAGAAATCTTTGACAACATCATTTAGCTGCTTTTCTCACTTTACACCTCACTAATTCAGAAAACATATAATTTAACTGCAAACTCGCACCAATAAATATAGCAAAATTATTTGTCTTTTTTCAAAGATAAACAGATACACTGGGTAGGTTAAATTGGACTCAAGATCTAAGAAACCTTATTTACTACATATGAATTGTGGGTTTAAATTTTCCCAATGCTACTTAGAAATGTAATTAGCAAACAGATGCATTTGATCCCAGTAACTTCTTAACTTCATCTTAACAAATAAATTCTGTTACAAAACTAAGTTTAATTTTTTTCAGTGGTTCTATCAAACCTGTAAAAATTTCCCAACTTTCGTTCATTTCAAATGCTCTGATTGGCAAGGCCCTGTATTGAAAATGTTTGGCTTCTGGGAGAAAAATAAAATACAGGAGGCATTGTGTAAATTATTTAGTGCATTCTTTAATACATCAGAAATATTTCTTGTGAGAATCTTGAGACAGACAGACTCTCATTCTAGAAGCAAATTGTGCACTGCCTCCATAAGCACAGGATTAAAGCAGTGGGCTCAAAATGAAGCACTCTGTTCCCCCCTCGCTCGTAACTGAGAAGAGAATCATCACTTCCAACACTTCTCATGATTAATATTCTATCAGAAATGTTAACAGCACTTCAAAGGGCCACCTTCCCTTATTTAAAGATGCAGTATTAGGGACAAATTTAATCCTGTTGTAAGCAGAAGAGTTGCACCAAGACTGAATCACCTTCAGTGTCTATATAGTTGGGGATATTACACATATTTGAGTCTGCAAACACAAGAATTGGTTCACCGTATGCCTAGACCCAAATACAGAACATAGATTTCTTAAATGGTCTACAAAGTACCTAAATGATAGCTTTATAGTAAGATACTATAAGGGACAATGCTGAAATGCTATGTGGCATATATTTTGTCGCAAATGTATTTTTGTCAGTATGCGATGAGTTGGAGCAATTAACTTTAAATATATAAAATCAGATCTCCTTTATGCAAGAGCTTTGCAAATAGAATGAGTTTGGATCCTGTACAAAAACAAAACTTGAAATGTGCTGAACTGAAATGTATAACTAGAATTTTTGTCAAAAATAAAAGCATTGTTTGTAGGCAGGAAATAATGTGTACCTACAAAACAGGGTTTTTCATTTTTGCAAAAATATGCCCAGCGCAAATCCATGAAAACTTATATTTTTTCCCAGATGGTGAATTTTCCTAAAATTTCACTGTGATATACTACCACACACTTATTAACAGAAGTGAAGATACCTTTCCCTACAAAAAAAATCAAAAATAATCACAAAAAGAATAGAAAATAAGACTCCTAAGGGAAAACTTATACAGTAGCTGTTTTGAAAAACAATAAATTAGATTCATTGTATACCCATTTGATATTTTTTTTTTAAAGAAAACAAAGACCATGAGTTTTGCTGTTAACAATCCACCATGCTTAATTTTTATTCCACTCCCTTACAACACATTCTGACATCTACCACATAGCTTTCCTACTCACTGAAACAAGACAACAAGACTGGAACTTGGAGACTGGTTTAACTGTTCTCAGTTAAATGTGGCCTTTTCCAGAAATACATTAGCAAAGTGATTACTCGAAGTTTACATTCCATTTTTGCTGGGTCAACAAAAACATTTAATTTCCAGGATTACCAACATTTAAATGATACCCCTACTGAAAGCCAATGTTTACATTTCCTAAAATACTAGAACATTTTAGCTTCTTGCATGCAATTTTCTCACCCTGAGATACTGAGAGCATACAAGAATACACAACCAACTTTTTTAATCCTGCTTATAAAAGAAGACCTTTGTATCGCTAGAAGATTTAGCAGAAAGAATGCTTTAATTACATATTTTTGCTCTCTTGACTGACAGACTAGCATTCGTTAGCTGCTTCTTCCTGCTTTTGTGTACCCACTATTCCCATTTAACTGTGAAATATCTCAATAGATAAGTGCTTTCTGAAGTGACTGAAGTCAGCACTTACCTGCTGGATACCATAGGTCCAGCCTTGCCTGATACGGTCCCTTGCCCACACATTGTGAGCATTCTCTGCTAGTTTATCCACCATAGCTTCTTGAGAGGGTGTCAGTTTGATAAAACTCAGATCCATGGGAGCAGGTTTATATCCACTCAACAACTGGTAGCTGTCAAAAAACACAGAACTTGCAGTTACTTTTCAATAAGAAAAAAAAAATAGAAACTGCAAAGGAAAGAAGTGACAAGTATGCAATATTTCTATAAAAACAAACTGTCTTAACATAAAGAATAATAATGCGCTGACATTTGATTTTTTTCAAGCTAATTGCATCCTGATGGGATGAAGTAGCTGTAGTAGTAATGAAAGCTACCCAAAATGATCTGAACTAAAATTTTTTTTTAAGTATTTTAGTACTTTCACATATTTAAAGTAGTAGATTAAGATGTTACCTATCTAAATACTTATATGAGCACTATTATTATTACCTCTGAGCACTTCGCAATAATTATTATAGTCTAACTACCTCCTATTGATGGAAGAAAATATTTTCTTCCTGTTACATATAGGGATGTGAGACACAGAACAGGTTAAATGGATTACTCAAGATCACATATGAAGTCTGTTTATTTTAAGTTTTTATTTATAATACCTCATCCCTTAGATAACCTTTAAATCTTAGAAGTAAATGTTTAAAACTTAAGCATGACTTCAGAACAGTTCCCTCTCTATTTTTAGCGCTCCTAAGAATGAAGTGTTGTTTGCATTTATGAAGTTGTTTCCACAGAACTAATTATAGTCATCTCCCACTTTGCTTATGACCAAGCTTTCTTCAGTAAAGGATGCAACGCATATGGTAATGGATGCAGTACATCAGGACATACTAAATTTAAAACCAAAACCGATGACACTAAGCTGCACCATTGGGATCTACCCACACAAAACAACTCTAGCCCATAACACAGAACATGGGAGACTTGCCCAGCATTTCTCTGCAAGAGGGAAGGGGATTCGATAGTTTTTCAAACTTTTGAAGTAGTATGCCAAGACATGTTAAAATAATAGTAACAGTACTAATAATACTGGCAACAACAACAGAAAGTTTTTGGCCTAGCTAGCAACTGAGCTGTGCCCTCAACCAAATTTAAAAAAAAATAAATAAATCAATATACAGATCTGGTTGCTGATTCTTTGCAAGCAGGTTATTATGATAGCCCAGCAAAAACAACTGAATAATCATTCCAGTCCAGCATGTAAGGGCATGTAGAAGCATAGGGTCTGCTCCTCTATGCGTATCTGGTGCAAGGCCTTTTCAATGCAAAAAGGGCTAGTGAGAAAAGGAAGAAGCCATAAACAAGAACATACAGAGACACAAACCTGGTAAGGGAGTCAATGATGAGAGCAAACCTTGCCAGTCTCACTAATTGGCAAGGATATGAGTGTATGAGACTTTATTTTCAGTCAGATTATCTGACTAAGGGCCTTGCCAAACTGGGATGGTAAGGAGAGAGGGAGACAAACACAGAGACAGAAAACCTGACAATAACCAGAAGCAAACCTGGTCTGTACTGCTAACTGATGGACTATCAAGACACCGCAGGCAAAATGGGGCTTTGCAACTCATAAGGACGTAACCCTCAGGGTCCAGGAGGTTGGAGGGGGTCGGTGGGACTGTACTAACCGACGAAGAAACATGCAGGGAAAAGGAAAGCAGGAAGAACAAAGCAGGGTGTAGGCAGAAAGCGGGTGCATTGTGTGTCGGGGGCGAGGTGCTGGAGGGGGGCAGCAGGGCTCCTCTGTGAGGTGAGGCCAGGGCTGCCCTGTGCTGGCTGCAGCCAGCTCCAAAGGCCCTGCCGCAGGGCACGGCTGGGCCCAGCAACCACAGGTGGACACCTTGAGGAAAGTGTAATTAACAAAGGGAGAAACGCTGAATGGCAGAAAGGAATGAGCAAAAAAAAAAGTGTGAAAAACAGCCCTGCAGACACCAAGGTCAGAGAAGAAGTGAGGGGAGGAGGTGCTTCAGGCACTAGAGCAGAGATTCCACTGTAGCCTGTGGAGACACAATGGTGGAGCAGGTGGATATGCCCCAAATATCCCTGATCACTTCTCCTTAAGCAAACAGACAAAACAAAGCACTACTTTGGTCATATAACAATAGGGGTTTGTAGAATAAATCCAGCATTCTCTCACCAAAACTATATGTGCTTGCGTGTTTAAAGAATGGCTAGTTTAAATAATTATCTAATAATTTTCTAAACAACATCAGTGTTCTCTTGTGTTTTATTTATTTGGACTGACAAAGGGAATCCAGAAAAAGCAACATTATTTATCCCTTTTTATACTCTAAAATATTTAAATACTTCATAAATCCTAATTAACTCTCCTCTGTGATAATTATTCTGAAACCCACTTAACAAATCATTGATTGAAAACAATAATTGAAAACAAGCAAGTATTCAAGGGGGATTATCTATAAACATGGGGTTGGACCTTCCTTCAAAACTACTGAATTAATAAAAAAGTGTTTTAGGAATGTTCTGAAAATAAAAACTCAAGAACATCAATCCAAAATTAATCATTCATATACTTACTAACTGGCAAATTTATATTAGAGAATTAACCAAGCAGTTAGTAGTTCTGCTATTTCCCACATGTTAGCTTACTGGCCTTACAGTTACATCTTCTCAGGTAGCTTTTAAGTCACTTAAGTGAGATGAGTAAAACCAGTTAGTAGTTGAAATAGTCATACAGAATTTTTGTCAGGTTGGCAATTACTGCATTCTTCCTTGTCACAATCCCATGCATAACTGTTCTCCTGTGCTTAAAAAGCTAAGATAGCCACAGTTATTTCTATGTAAGAGCAGGGTAAAAGAACCAGGTACCTCAAAGGATGCTCATGTTTTTGTCACTGAGGATGTGTATATATATTTCAGGACGTAAACAGATATTCACCAAGGATAAGTATCAATGGATACTTAAGAGAATAACAAAAATATCCTGTGTGTACAAATTCATGTTCAAGAACTGTTTTGAGCTGCAGAGACGTTGCCAGTAGAAACAGGTAGCTACAGTCCCAGTTCCTCTCTGGTCATCTGGGTTGCCTCTGCTAATCAGCATCTTACTGGTCCTATCTTGCTCAGTATGTCTGCTGGTCTTATATTCTAAACTGATTTAAAGAAGTAGGTAAAACAGTGTGGAATAATTTCCAAGCTGCTTTAACAGCACATTATCACTACCATATCAATCTGCCACTGATTTATAACAAGCTTTATGGAATTTTTATTTCTGCTATCACCTAAAATTAGAGAGAGAGTGGTAGAGGTATGTTTTTGAATGTTGTGAGTACGTATTCTGCTCTCTTGATTAAAGATTTCCAGCAGTCTATGTGAGTTGTTTTACAAGATAAAAATTAAACCTGGTGAAAAAAATAAATGTTAACTTTTTTTCCTTTCACTCTGACTTTTTTATATCCTATAGAAATACTAAGTATTCAGAATTTATTAAAAAAAAAACTTAGAATATTTCAGGGAGATATTTTCAATGTAAAGGTTATTCAAGTTTGGATTATTCAATACCTAACATAAAGTTATACCTTGAAAAAACTTCCTAATAGAAAGAGAATTTACATCAGCAAAAACTGTATTTGCAGTACACTTTAAACTATTGTTCAAACTGGTCCAAAAAAGCTCTTCTGTGGAGCGATGCTGTATTATAAATGTCAAATTTCTGGCACAAACTTAAGTTAAAAATGTGCTTTTCCTTTTTAATTAACCAAAGTGGCTGTGATGCCAAAATTCTGTAGGACTGACACAAAGACAAATTTGTTTTCTTAGCATTTTACAATCTTAATTGTTATGACAGGATGGCAGGAAAGAAAAAAGCAAGGAGTTGAGAAAAACAAGAATATACACAGTGCAGTTGCAAAACTGCCTAGAAAGTAGAGCAGATGAGCTAATTGCATTCAAGTGATGTCTATTGCTGTTGTTTTTCATAACAGTATAAAGCTTCTGTGTCAGGCAGGTATGAGAACCATTAATACTTTATCATGGGAAAGTTGACCAAGTGTTGGGATATGCATCTGTATAATCTACAGGAACAGAAATAACTAACAAACACAGGAAGTGACATCTCTTCTCCCATCAAAAATTTAGCTTTTTACACACTACCTCCTGTAACTCTTTGTTATGGTTAAGTCTCCTTTAGCTGCAGAAGAACAACCTTTCTTCTCATCAGGACTGTATCACACACAAAATGCAATCCAGCCTTACAAATACATATATCTACATCTTGAAATCGTTACTCCATTTTTGCTCAAAAAACATTTGAGGCTTTTCACAATGTTGTCACAATTTTTCCTTTCTTTTTTACTCTTTTTTTTTTTTTTTTTAATCCATTGTATGTAAGGTATCAAAATTATGACTTTGTATGTATGGTAGGACCTCAGATCTCCAAAGTTAAGACTTTCAGTGACTCTTTCACTTTCAGTGAAAACTCAGCACTGGTGGTACCAGCACTTACCATTGCTTTTAATAATAAGCAGGGAACCTGAATTTCTAATTTAAATTCAGGAATAACAGAACACACAGAAGTTCCCATCTGAAACTGTGACCTTTACTGTTCTAGGTTTACACACTTTATAATCCCCCTTTATCCCACTGAATTTTGTACCAACCTAGACAACCTTACAAACCCTGAGCTCAAACTTGTTGAGACATAGGGCTGTGATATGCCTATCACCAAGTACAGTTCCATCAATTTCAACTGTGCTAATGTTCCCAAATTTTTCATTCCCAAACTGGGAGGCACACTGGTGGTAAGGAAGAACCCATGGCACATTCACTGGGCAATGAGAGTTGGTTTCAGAGCTGCAGAATTGGAGGCTACTACACCAGCGCGGGCCAATCTCTTGCCAATCTTGATCACTTGGGAAGAAATCAGGCAGCTATATCACTTCTGTCAAGTTCGAGTCACTACATGGCCATTCTAGGATTTTCAAAAGGGTTATTTTAAACATTTACAACACAGCAAAATATATTGACGAGTTTGCTGTAAAAATCCCATGAAAAGTTGCTGCAGTAGACTCTATAAAAGACCTTTGCAATGATGAATTGAAAGCCAGACATTTCAATGAATCACAAACAAAATAAACTTTGTCTACACACTAGATCACAAATATCTAAATGGAAAGGTGTAGATGTAGGTATGTGTAAATTTCTGAGAATTCATATGCACACATTTATTGATACCCAAGTATCAATAAAACCAGCAACATAATATCAAATTGTTAGAACAGTTTGCTTAACTCATACTGCCTAAAAAAAGAGATGCATTTGAATTTCAACTTACTTCTTTGGAAGTTTCATTTTTTTCACTTTTTCTTCAGCATGTTCATCAGCAATTCCAACATGGCAGCCTAATGCCAGTAGCGTTCTAGAACACAGGAATCAGAGATAAATTACTGCCAGTGTTTCTGTATTCAGAATTGCTCCTGGATATATAAATAGCACCATACAACAAACAAACGAGACCTATGGGAATGACAACAGTGTAACACGGAAAGATCAACACCACCTTTTTTGTATATGTAATAAGCTTTTTGGTGCTGTTAAGAAAATGCCACAAGATGTTCCTAAACAGTTTAGTAAAAATATGAGTGGAATACTTCAAAATGGAACTATCATATAGTCCATTTCATCTATATGAGGCATCAGTTGAAGATTCGCTGCCCTTGAAATGTATTTCTCTGCTTTATATTCCTATTGCTACAGCTTATATACCCATTCACACTGCTGGATATCAAAACCTTTTTATGCTATGTTATTTACTTCTCTTGTGGTTTTGGCAGGGATGGAGTTAATTTTCTTTGTGGAGGCTTGTGTGATGCTGTGTTTTGGATTTTTGATGAAAACAGTGTTGATAGCACACCGATGTTTTCGGTTGTTGCGGAGCAGTGCTTACACAGAGGCAAGGACTCTTCTGCTTCTCCTGCTGCCCTGCTGGCAGGCGGCTTGCGGGTGCACAGCCAGGGCAGCTGACCCAAACCAACCAAAGAGATATTCCGTAGCACAGGATGTCATGCTCAGCAATAAAAGCTGGGGGAGCGGGGGAGGAGGTGGGGGGCATTCAAAGTGATGGCATTTGTCTTCCCAAGAAAGCGCTACACGTGATGAACCCTGCTTTCCTGGAAGTGGCCGAACCCCTGCCTGCCGATAGGAAGTAGCAATTTAATTCCTTGTTTTGCTTTGCTTGCGCATGTGGCTTTTGCTTTACCTAGTGAATTGTCTTTACCTCAGCCCATGAGTTCTCGCACTTCTACCTTTCCAATTCTCTCCCCATCCCACCTGGGGAGAGTGAGCGAGCGACTGTGTGTACTTAGCTGCCTGCCAGGGCTAAACCACACCACTTCTAAGCTGATGAAAGGAGAAAAGGCAGGAAATGTCACTTGTTATCCTTAGAATGTGCCTTCTTTAGAAAGAGAGGCTGTTACTCAGAGATTTTAATTGGATATGGATTTTGTTAGGACACACTCCTAAGGAGAGGGCTGACAGCAGAATACACCTTAAATGACCTCAAAACAGGGTTGATAGTATTAATTAGCTTTCTGGTAACTTCAAACATCCCGCTTTCCATACAGTCACATTATCCAGCAGTATAAACCTTAAATCTCATTCATCTCAAAGATTTATATCGAGATACATTGATACATCTTGATCTGTAACCCATCAATTATTTGTTCCTGCACGTGATTTCAATACTGAGTTATCAAGTCTTAGTTTCTTTAACCTAGGTGTACTACCAAAATATTAACAGTGAAATGAAAATAAATCCTGGACAAAAGTCAATAGCCACTTTGGAGTCAGATCAGAAGTTTCTCAAAATCTGACAGTGATACCCGTATCTTTGATTGAGACTGGTTACACAAGAGAAATCACAAGTGTAAAACTTGGACTCCAGTCAAATTTTAACAACGTGGAAGGAAGCCGGAATAATACAAGGTTTTGATTTTTTCTTGTCTCTATTTAAAACAATATTTCTGGACTTGTTCTAACTATATTTATTGCTCTTGAACCAACTGGGGAAAAAAATGGGCATAAATACTGCTTTAGCCATATATCTGTTAGTAGACGAGTCATATGTTTTCAAGGAGATTCTTAAGGCGTATTTTTAGTGCTAGCTACACAAAGTAAACCCTATTGTTGTCTGTGAACCCCAGTTTAAAATTAGGCAGTTAAATCAGACACCAGGAAATCAACATGCAGTGGCCACCTCCTGCAAAACACATAATCTGTTAAAAATACCCCACGCAGACAAATTTCAGTTGGCATAAACTATACCTGATTCCTATGCAGCTATCACCAGCATAAGTAACAGAACATATCTAACAGTGGAAAGCAGTACAGAGGAGCTAAGCCCCACTAACCCTAATTTTCTTGTAATGTAAGACAGGAAATTTAACCCTACATTATCTCCAGCTAGACATAGCAAATTCAAGTCAGAGAGCCACAGCAGGTTTAAAAGCATCTGGGGCCTGAGAGTTAGATTTTAATCACACCTCTATTTACTTTTCAGGCAGAATCATCAATACTAGTTGAACCTGAAAGACCCCTACAGCACTTCAGAGCTAAACAAGAAAACTAGAAATGGCTAAATGCAGCCCTCGGCATAATATTGATACATACAATTATCACACACACAACTGAGTAAATATATAGAAATGGGAAAGTCAGTCACAAAGAAGGAAGCATCAAAACAGAATAAAAGATCAAGCTACACTATAAATATAAAAATGTGCAGAAACAATATGAGCAAGCATATTTTAGTCCCATGACATTTTCAGAGGTAATTCATTCCTGAATCTTGACATTTCATATAGTATATCATTTTCATAGTTCATAAAAGTATTCAATCATACTGAAAAATATACAGAGATCTCAAGATATTGAAAAGAAATGTTGTGTCAGATAATGTGACTCAGAACTTCGTTTTCTGCCTCTCATCTAGTAGAGCTGGAAGCAAAACTGGTAACAAACCAACAAAAAAAAACAATTACAGTAAGCAGTTATTCTTGTTGCCTTGCAACACCTTTAAGAATGCAGTACACAGTTTGATGCAAATTGTAAAGTATATAGCATGTAGCTGATTAAAGGAAGTTTTAAAAGAACATTTTCTTTCCCTTTCCTCCACTGTCTGTTGTTGAAGCTGACTGCTAGTAAACTTGAAATATCAAGTAAAGAGCCAATAGCTTACAATTGAAGTCATCACAGTATGTATTATCTAGAATGGATTAGTGCACTAACTTTTTCACCTTTGCAAGCTTGCAGAAATGAAATACTCGTGACAATCATTTTCTAGTCCCTGAATAGTAGATATCTACGTGATAAATACAACATGATATTGGAAAATTAGAACTGTATACTTCAGAAAAACAAGGACTAATACAAGAACAAAATGAAGACTAAACTCAGTAAGCATATGAATTTTGAGATCCATGGAAAGACTGATTGCTTTATGTTTTGGATACTATCCATTTAATAAAAAGGCTCTCTATATTAAGTAATAAAATTACTAAAATATAAGAAATCCATAATTTATATGTTTATACAGCAAAATGATTTTTGTTTTTGTCAGTGTTAGATTAGAAAAGCATTGGTCCTGAACCAGTAATCATGTAAGGAATACTAAAATTTGTTTAATATTTAGTGAAACATTACAAGTGTACATTTAATACTGAGGATATTATTTTAATGATGCCTGAGTCATATTATATAGATTAATCCAGCAAAAGATCCATCTGTAGGAAAAGTTGTTGATGATATATTTTGCAGGTTCAAAATTGGAAAAAAAGAAGCTATTCTGGATTCTTAGCACATTATTGTGTTGACAGGAGCCTCAAAATTTCCTTGAAATTCTAGTACCTTTCTGAAGACAAATTTAAACTTACTTTCTTGCCTCCAATGGACTTCAGTTTATCTATGAATGCAATTTATCTCTGAATGATCACAGGCATAAAGTCATCCTTTTTTAATGCTATGCGCAGGAAAAAGCAACCATATTTTAACAAGAAATAAGTTTTCAAGAGATTGCAAATAGGTGTGACTGGAGAATCACATATTTATCAGTTATGAGAAATATTTTTACATGTTGGCAATACAATGGAAGAAATTGTGGGTGGCATCCCTGCCTATGCAGGGGGTTTGGAAATAGATGATCCTTGAGGTCCCTTCCAACCCAGGCCATTCTATGATTCTATGATTCTATGAAATGTGGAAGAAATTACTTAGGCTAATAGATTTCCAATGCATTCACAGCAAAGTAAGAACTCACACCTGCTTGATTGACAAAGCTGAGCAGAGAAATTGTCTCTTTTAAGTCAGATAACTAGATTACTTGAACATACCTATTAACATGCCACTGAAATTCCCTAGTATTCCAGCTAGAGATCTCCCATGAAATTCACACATCTAACAGTTCATCCACAATGCATACTACTGCTTTATGGCAATACAAACAGATACAGAAATAGCTTATTGTTGTCATGTCCAAAAATATCTATTGATTTTCAAAGTATGCTTCATCAACAGAGAAAAATAAAACTTATTAAACTGAATGGAAGTAAACCAAACAAGAAGCAAAGGGTTTTTTCAAAGCTTGGATCTATTTCTCTTTCCTCCAAGCTAGAAGAAAATTGCCAGAGTTGGCATTTCATAATCAGCACTACCACAATAATACAACAATTTATTAAATGAAAAGGAAATGCTTATCAGTATGTAGTAAAACTAACACAAGCTAACAGAGTTCTTTTGTTACTTAAAAAGGCAAAAACTTCCATAGATATTGAAAGGAAGACTATCAAAGCCATTTTCAGTGCCAAGCAATGCACCTGACTCTCTCATTTTCATGTTACTACCATCACCCAGTAGGAAACATCATATGTCAAATTATAATTTTAGAAACTGCAACTCCTTAGGTTTTCAGGAAATGTTTACTGTAAGCTTTAGAAGTTTGAGCAACTTACTTCAGTGTTTCAAGTGACATTTGCAAGTTATAATTTCTCTCCTGCTCTGGCAATTTTGAGAATTCCACTAAGCATGGGTGTTGTCTTTTGTTGTCATCTCTAACCTGAAAAAAAACAGTAAAGAAATAAGTTTAACATGTCTTAAAAAACAGCTGAAATTTAAAAACAGTTCAAAACACGAAGTACTTAAGGCTGATTTTATCAGCATTAATCAAACTGAACAGCACTTCAAAAAAGAAAAAAAGGAAGTCTGTATTCTCAGTCTATTTCCCACAGTAAAATCATTCTGTTCAGGTAAGGCAGGATTTGTATTTGCAAATCTCAAGTAGAACACATGCTGACTTGTACATATCATTTTACAGAAGTTCACAACAAATATGCAAAGTTCAAGAATAGCTCTATCTATGTTATGTTTTGACATACAGCCATAAAATAACTACTCATCTTCAGCACAGTGTTTAAAAAATTATGTATCCAATTTGTTGGTATGAACAATACTGAAGTAATTAGCCTGTGAATGTAACAATATACAGAATTAGGGGTAAATCTATGCTATCCTTTAATTCAGTGAATGTTTGTTTCTTAAAGTTATGTTCAGTGGTATACAAGCAGAATTCAACCATTCAGCAGTCACAAATGACTGGAACATTAATTTACTTTTACTGTAGTGACAGCAGTCATGAAGACCATAATTTACAAAACGCTACTATTTATCAGCTTAAAACTTTGATCGAAAACATTTTTAGCCAGCTCTTCATATACACAGTTTTAGTCTATTACTGGTTATAATTAGGAAGGGCCTCCTGAGAGGCGAAGATAGCTGACCATTCTACTCTCAGATTTCTGTCTTCAACATACTAGAACATATTGCTCAGTCAATAAAATCTACAAAGACTATGTCTTGCAAGAAGGCTTGATTAAAAAAAAAAGTACTAGTTTGCAAATATTAGCTAAGAGATTCAAATGAAAATGTTGACACTTGCTTACTTGAGACTATACTTCTACCCACATATGAAAACAATTTTTCAAAATAGAGTTAGAATGCAGGAAAAAAATGATAAAGGTTGTCATTTTTTTTCCATTGCCAGTTGTTTTTAGAGCTTCAGTTTACTTAATTTCAAAATTTATAGATATGAAACTAAAAGCCAATGTACTTTCAAGATAATGAACTAAATATAAGGCAGTCACCAATTTGTAAGAAAGTTGTTGGTTTTTTTTTTTTAACAAAGTTTTTGTAACATAGTTTAAGGGATGGATCTGTGGAGAGAAATAAATCCAAGCATGTCTTTTCCCTGACAGCTAGGATGGGCAGAGTTATTATTCCTTTGACAAATGACAACTGTGCTACTGAAGATGTTATCACCTCCACAGCTTTCAAGGGAGACAGCCAGCCAAGAAGATATCGAGAGTTAACCTGTTTCACTTCACCAGGTGCAGGCTGGGGAACACTTCAACAATTCCACCCACAGTGTGGTAGGCAGTGAAGAACAGCTCAACACAGGAGAGGACATCACAACCCTACACACATGCTCCTCTGACTCCCTAACAGCTCTCAAAAAAACCTCAGTTCAATAGATCCTGAGGAGGAGAAAGCCTATCCATGCAGCGTCTTGTGCTCCTGCAACAACTGGAAACACCTACAGCTTTCTGGATGCACATATACTGTTAGAGCAGTTGGATCCACTATTAGAGCATCCTTGGCTAAGACACAGCAAAGTACCCTGGAAATGGGTGTCTTCCACTTTCATAGAGCTTAAGAATATGAATGATATACTCCTTTTCAATGACACCAAACTTCTCCTCCTCCATATCACACTTCTTCCACCAATAGTGACCCCATATGATCCAGTGATGATTTGATAGAACTTGAGACAGAGCTGGTACTTCAGAAGTAGGAGGCTCGATGCTTGTTCCTTTGAGAAGTGCAAAAGTAACACCCCAAAGATGTCTTTGTGTGCAGATAGAAAAAACATGCCATAGTCTTCCATTACTTTCTTCTCTTTGTTTTATGATGATCGGAAGCCGTAAACTGACTTGCTTTTGTGGCCATATTTCCTTAACTAGCTTGAGAACTATCACAAGAAGCACGTCATGGGTTCTTCTGTTGTACAACTGGCCAAGTAAATCAAACACAAACGAGACTAGCCCTATAATCAGGGTGTTCTGTAATTCTCAAAATACTAGGTCTGCAGCACTGGGGTTCAAGCTATGATACAACCCACTGCCACAGGGCAGGTCCTCACGGTACTTCACAGAGAGTGAAAATATAGCTTCGGCCATGAAGGAATTTTGTTAAATATTAAAACAATGTCGTGATATTTCTGAAAGTGTTTATGCTACAAATAAAAATAAATTCCCTTTTACTATTTGAGTGCTGGTTTTCTTTGTACATGTTGCTCCATTTCTGAAGGTGGATATAACTGTGATAGGTATGGCACACGCTCTGCATAGAACACAAAGGATACCGACTACCACAGACAGCACTTCAACAAGAAGCTGAATAAGACCAAGGCAGGAGACGAGGCACAGGACTTCAGTTGTGTACACTACTAAACATTAGAAAGGACCTCAGCATAGTTTCATCTCCAGCTAAATAGATTTACTTCAAAAAATTCCCAAACATTTTTAAAATCATGCTCCCAGTAAGCAGCTTGCAAGTGGCCACACTATTTTAGACGCTATGGGAACTAAAGAGTACAGACACAACCATTCCATGACACAGGGCATAGTCCAAGGCAGCGGTGGTGTCATTTGGGGTTTGCTTGGTTTTTATTTTAAAATCATACAGTCTTAAAGGCTACATCTATCGGTAGCATGTCCCATTCAATTTGCTTAATGGTATAATTACTATCTTAATGGTATAATTACTATCTTTCATGGACTACAAGTTTACCATTTATATTAATCTTTAAAGCTGTAAATTTAAAGTTATTGAGAAATAACATTATTGACAACTTTTGATCAATCAGATAATTCTGATGGTAAATGGAATTTTAACAGTTGAAGTTAAGAAGCCAAATGGTTCTACTTTTTCCAAATCAATCTTTATTTATTTGGTGAATACAGAATGGCTTTTAAATTATTTTAATTGAAAAAAAGACAATGGCTGGATTTCTCGGTGAAGCGGTACCATCAAACTGGGTATAAACTGTTCTCACTAGCTTTGCCTGATCTGCTGTTCATATACAAAATCAGATTTGATGTTTAAAAAAAAGAATAAGAAAGTCATCAGCACATAAATTGGCATGAAATTTCTGACTTTCAAAAAAGTAATCTATCGCACAAACTGATTGCTTGTCTTGCATACTGTGTAAGGACCTTTTATTTGTTTTGTTGTTGTTTTTAATGTAAATGACTTAGAATGAAAAAGCTCAAGTATCTTGGCAACAAATCCAAATGCAATAGCTAAGATTATACTTTAAGAAAATCACAATGTTGGCACATTAACACTATATGTTAGAGCAGGGAAAGGAAAAACTGTCATCCACAAATGTTAACCTGCTGATAAAGTTTCTCTAATTTCAAGTCCTGAGTGCTAACTATACATGAGTACCCACAGAGTGGATATGAACATGGATCATTGATAATTGAAATTTAATTTATATTTGTCATATTGTATTTTGCCAGTTTTATGCTTTTCTGTAACACTAACTAAATTGGACATTACTACCCAGTTTACTCCAGTTTATTTAATCTCGTGAAAAGAGTCACTTTCCTTTCTAACATTTCTGAGTAACACATTTTTGCATTTTCATTTAAGCATGTAATAATTATCAACTTGAACAGCAGACAGCTGTTTATGTTTTGGATTGAAAAATATTTAACAATCTCAATGGGATATTTTTCTGCATTTGATGGGATTAATGTTCTTTGGACAGGAAATATGAGCAATTTAACTGTCAAGCAACTCGATCAAAATCATTAGCAGCTAAAATAAGAAACAGACATTTGTTTTAGCAGACATGGAAAATGTTATTTGCAGATTTCTTTCAAAGACCTATGGTAATCTGCATTAATAAAATGACTCAGAGTATAGTCTCCAATAAGAAAGACTACTTTAGTTCTGTGTAGCTAATTAAAATCTTGGACTTCAGTTTTCTTCCTAACTTCCAGTGCTAACTCAATTTTCCATAGTGACTCTTTTTCACTCTACAGCTACAATATACAATACTTTTATTATATATTCAACATATTTGGTAGGTTACTTTCCCGCCCCCCTTTTTTGTTTCTGAGCATAGTATAAAATCTAATGCCTTGCAAATACATTATATAAGTGATGGAACTCATGACACCTATCAATTCTTATTTTTTGTAGCTGCTTATATACATATAGGGAAGTTTTAGAGAAGAAAGATATGCAGATGCGTCTGATGATTTTGAGTGGGGCACCTAAATACCACTCAAATTCACACATATAATGAAACCACTTAACAAAAGTCCTCAAAATACACTTTAATTTTATTACACTAGCTTGTTACTTTACTTTGTTACATGTATAAAATGCAGTAGTAATTGCACTTGCAATACTGCATATCACTCCGGTGATAATACACATAGATCTGATAGAACAGGAAGGTAGTAGGGGGTATAAAATGCAACCTACAGCAGATTTTTGAATGGCCTGGAGAGACATTTGCATCTATGGACTCTCTGTCTTTTAGCTTTTAAACATTTTAAACACTGACTTTTAAAGGTGGAAAAACACCACTCTTTCAGAAGGACTACCTACCTTTAATGTGTCTTGCTTTGAATGAAGACCAAAGCAAACTAAGATTAGAGCAGTTATATGAGTGTCTCTAAAGGAACTAAATTTGGTTTCATGCCTTGCTTCAGTAACTGTAATGCATCAATTCAGATAACAAGAATTAGCTACAGTGGCTTAAAATGATAAAATGTCCTGTGAAAAACAAAGATGATTAAGTCAATTGCCAGGAGACGATTAGCAAACACTTTGTCACACTCCCAAAGTGAATACATCCAACCACAGAACACTAAAGGCAGAGAAAGCAAGCAGAACTTAAAAGATTGAGCACCTGGTTTCATTCTGAATATAACATTTATCACTGCTTAAGTTGATACTACTCATCTAATTGATTAAGTGAAAACAGTGCTCCAAGTTACAGTTAGATTCTTGATGGTAACTATTGGTACACTAAAATTGCAAATTGCTTCACAGCTGATATGATTGTCCCACAATTAACCTGTTTTGTCATGTTAATTTAAATGGGATTTCTTTGTTTGTTTGATGTTGTGGCAAAGGCAACAAAAAAGTCAACGAATCTCTGTTAATCAAATCTTTTTAAGTACTGCGTCATGCTACACCAAATACAATACCTATGCCTAGTTACATTAGCTCTGTAGTATGAACTCTTCAGAAGACCAAAACATTTTTTTTTAAAGCCGAATAAAATACCTATGTTTCTATATGCCCACACATGTTTTTACAGCTAGTATCTACTATATGTTTTTATGTTCTTCACAGAAAGTTCTTCACAAACAACACTATCTGGGATCCATTAAAAAACTAATTTAATGGCATTTCCTATCCTTGGAAAATAAGGAATACTTATTTTTCATGAATACCTTTTATGTGGAACTTCTGAAAGAGTTATGTCAGTCAGTTCAAAGAGAACCAAGAACCAAGAAGAACAGCTTTTATTGGCTTACTCCCCCAGGCAATATTAATATCAGAAATTTGGTTCTGAAATACACATGCGCTGTTGGTTTCCCCACCTACTTGCGGCAGAAAGGGTCTAAAACCTTAATAACCTTGGAAGGATAATACATTCAAGAAAAAAAAAACAAAAACAAAAACAAACAAAAAAAAACAGTCCCATTAGCAGATGGAAGCTGATTTGCTAAATAATACTCTGTAATTAACAGAAGATGAATTTGGAAGGTACATACTGGTCCATACTGCCAGCCAAGTTCAATCTTGTTCATAACCCAAAGTTCATGGATATTCTCTGCTAACTTCTCTCTAATCCTTTCCAGGTGGGGAGGCAAAACAATCTAAAGAGAGAAGAGAGAAAGAGAAGTTACAGAGAAGTCATTTGACAGCGCAACCCAGACTTCCATAACTGTCAAACTTTGTATAAGCCACATCCCTTAACTAATCCTAAATAATCATTCAGTTCTTACTGATTAAAGTGAGACAGAATTCTCAGATCAACAGAAATTCTTTAATACATGCACTTACAAATCCCAGAGTTTGACCACCAAAAGAAAACAGTTTTAAATCCAACACCTCCAAATGGCACAGAATATATTCCTCGCAGCTGGCTAGAAGCTACCCAAACCAATAGTATTTCTCAGATATAAAAAAGTAAAAATCTCAACAACCAAAGTAATTTTCTGGAAAACATTTCAGACAAACATAAATTTTTGAGAACTGCACCCCAATAAAAAAAAAAAAGAGAGAGAGAGAGAGAAAGATCATGATGACAAGTGAGAAGTGAAATCAGGGTAGCATGTCACTATCTTCAAAATTTGAAATCAGATACTTTGTCTCCAAAACCAAAGACCTCATATATACAGTGCTGTGAATCATGATAATGTTACCCTAATTGTTGGTATTACAGAACAATAACTACATGACACATGTAGAATGCTGTATTTAGTACACATTGGCAATTAAGTAGCAGGTTTTTTCTTTCTTACGTGTTTTTTCCAGGCACAAGTTCCTAAATATGGTAAAACATGACCACACAGTGTCCAAAAATGTATATTATCTAGAACTCTGCTCAAGTGTAAAAAGAACTCTTTTTTTTTTTTTTTTTTTTTTTAAATAAAAGTGGGAGCTCTCTGCTATCAGAGAACTTGACAAAGAATTATTGTTCTCTCCAACTACGTGAAAAAATATATCTTCAATGCCATTTCCTGCCCACAGTGAGTCAAGTGCCATGCTCGGTAACCTGAAAGGACAGTAAAGAAATAGGGCTGAAGCTAGTCTAAAGGTCTTAGTGCAAAGCCTTTAGTAATTTTAATTAAACTGTAATAAAAATGTGTAGTAACAAAACAGTGGCAACTCAGCAAAACAAAACATGAAATTCAAATATTCTTTTTTTTATACTCTAATATGAAGGTTAAAGAATATTCTTCATCATAGTGTTTGTGATTTGAAATATATGAAATTTTTAGTGGGTACTATAGGGACTTCATGGTGCCTTTGACTTTTTTCCATTTTTCAACTTCTGATAATGGAATGTATCAAAAAAATTCTGAGAAAAAAAAACAAGTTTGAGACAAGCTGTAAATTCAAACAAATGTGAAATAATGCCCTATACTATCTGTGTTTGAAAAAGGAAATGCAATCTTTTGGTTTCAATACCTGGCTAGTATCTACAGGAACTGGGGTGAAAGCTGCTTGTGACAGAGAGAGAGTGGGACCCAGAAGGTCTCTTGTATAGCTGCGATCCTGCTTGTACTCCCGGCTATGCTCCACTTTAAGTTTCTCTTTCGGTAGAACAGCTTCAAAGCAAGGGGCATATCCAGGCGGAGGAAGGAACTTGAACTCTCCATGGCGACCTCCAAGCAAGAAACGTACCCTGAAGAATAAGAGTTAATTTAGGTAATTCAGACACCTCTGGAGTCAAACCTCATCAGTTTGTCAGCCTAACAACTATTGAATGCTACTGGAAAAAGAAAAAAAAAAAAGAAATAAAACGATGTTACAGTTCATTTGCATCATTTACGTTTCAACTTTAACTAGTGCTGGAGTAGCAGGTGCAATGAGGAGGAACATGAGGAAAACTAAACTTTTTTTTTTCTTTTAGTGAATTACCACTTCAATAAAAGTATTCTAAATGAGAATAGAGAGCACTGGGGGGGGCATAGAGGGGGCAAGGAAGGGGGAGGATCAGCTTGCTTGGCATGCCTATGAAATAAGCAGCAGGCTTTTGAGCTTCAGAAATCTGAGATTACAGCCCAGATTAGTCAATCAGCAACCTCTCAACTCCCTACACATTGGGGAATTCTCCATTCTCTCTCATTTGAGAAATGATCCTGAAAACTCAGCAGAATATGATTCTTCCTTTTCTCTCACAGAACACTAAACATTTAGGATGCAACACAAAACACTCCCATATTTTCTTCCCTAAAACACATACCTGTCATGTTAGTAGAAACCTAGGGAAAGCATTCTTTTATTCATTACAAAATGGTGAATTTGTCATAGTTTTTTGTTACTGAAAAAAATCCCAAGCCTTGCAACAGAATCGTGTCCCCTCTTTTATGTTTGCTGAGTGTCTTGTAAGATTGCTGTCAATACTATACGTTAACATTCCCCAAGAGCACATAGAGCACGTGAATAATACCTGTCAAATATTTCTTTCGTGAAATAAAGCATGATAAAGCATGCAGGTGTACAGTTTTGCATTTCATAGCTTGCATGTCTATAGTTTTATCACACTGTATCTTCTGTAACTGTATTATCCAAGGGAAAGTCTAAAGAAGTGCATTTTGCATCTGGAATGAGATGCTAGCTCTTAGCTTCTGTAGTATGTATCACAGTTTTTTAATGATCTCTAACCAAGCATTGCTTTCTCTCCAGCAGAAATCAACTTTCAGCCTTTACCTTTGGCAGTTCTGCTAAAGTCAGTCCTCCTGCTGGAACTTCACACAATCTTTTTTAACATTATAGTCTCAAACTACTGAAAACATGGAAACAGAAGTCTGGCACCTCAAGTGTGACTTGAAATTTTATAGAAAGCCAGTACAACAATCAGAATACAGATTGACTGAATTTCTATTAATCCATCCTGCTGAAAAGAAAGCATACCACCATTTCTTAAGGTAAATGCAGATAATGCATCTCCAAATAATAGTTACCACCTCATAACAAGAGCCTTAGGGCAAACATTTTTAAAACCAAAGATTGCTGTTTTTCTTCCCATGTATGTTAAATGCTATCCTGGAAGTGAATGTGCATTGTAGTGTCAGCTAAGAAATGATAAAGCTGTTTCTAAGGCCTATCTGCAAACCACCTGAATGCACCAATGTGCTGAAAAACAACAGATGCACCATCTCTTCAGGACTCCTTTGTAGCTTTCACTATCCAAGAACTGGAGTTGTGCCAAAGAAGCAGATGTCAGAAAGGGAAATGAGAGTGAAGACAGCCAGGGAAATAATTTAGCATATTCATATCTACTGAAAACAAGAGACTGGGGAAAAAACTACACTGGATACTAACTTTATTCCTGCAGAGAAGCTGACAACCGGGAAGAAGAGGCCATCTATGTTGAAATTCTCAAACATTCCTTGAACTGGCTGACCATTTATCCGAAAAGAGATGCTGGGGGCGCTCAGATCCAAACAGCAGCTAATAACATCATCAGTTCTTAACAGATGTTGGTTGGGAGAACTTACTGTTCGTGCTACACAACCTGTGGAAGCAAAGGAGGCACATTTAGCAAAACTTCAGAGAATCATACAGATGTTCACAGTAGCCTAAAAAAAAAAAGAGAAACAGAAAACATAGCAATAGAGCACACATGCATTAATTCACAAATATCTAATCTGTAACATCCAAGGCCAAGTTGAATTTAAGCTTGCAACATGGTTAAGAAAAGCATACGACCACATCTACAAAACTTTAAGCTATTTTAAAATAAAGTTACATTTTACGTAAATGAAAATAATTACTGATACCCTTATAAACAGTAAAAACCAGGAAAACTAAATTTTATTCCTCATAGTAGTGTAAATGCAAATTGCAAAACAAATGTTAGTGTGTAACATGGAACGTAGTATACTTAACTAAGGAATCCTTAATTATTCAAGATAAGGACAAGTATTGTACTTTCAATAATTTAGGAAAAGCAAGGTACTTGTTATCATGGGCCAGATCATGGCACCCTTGCAAACCTGTTTCAGATGATACTACTCAGTTTCATAATCAAACCCTAAAATAGCATTTTCCCAGCATATACCAAAGACAACACCAATTTTGAAGCACATACATATTCAGCAATACATGTAGTTTTCTTTAATATGTCTTGTATTAATTCTAAAGGACCATTCCAACTCACATCAAATTACATTTACACAAGCACAGCTGTTTCCCCAGGAGAAATAAAATACAGAAGAATGCAGAAATAAGAAATGACTGTTTCTGAAAGTTACTGCCCTCCACAACAAAAAAATCATGGAAAAGCACAAAAGTTGTATTAAAACAGCTCTAGATATGCTTTCCAAAACCAAGATATGCAATGTCTGCATGAGATAAACCACAATGGATATTTAGAACAGAGCATTGACTTTTTAACTGTGCTGCCCACCATCTGTAAACATGAAAGACCTAACTAAAACCACCTATATTTCCAAAAAGACAATGATGACATATGTTTTTAAACATCAGCAGAATTAAAGTAATAATAAAGAAAAATAAGTTTTCATGCACACAACCGTCCTCCATGAGGGAAAAAAAATAATGAAAACTACATTTCTGATCCTCTAGGTATGGAAAATGACTTCCTGATACATCCAAATGCAAAACAACAATATACAGGACAGACGCACTAGTGCAATCTGCCCCTCTCAACTGGGTCAAGAGGCCTGAACACTGACAGACCTGTCCAGCTAAGATACTTTTTTTAGTATAGTAAAGATCTGGACTGACAAAGGATTACACCCTACACACCTGCTCACATTAAACAGTTTAGAGAAGTAGGAGACCCTGAATGGAATGATTAACAAAAAAACTATCCCCTTTCAGAAGAGTTCATTTATTAGAAGACCAAAACAACATAATCTTGCACAGGATAACTTTGCATAAATGCACACCCCACTTTTTCACCCTGGCAAAATAGAAAAGAGCACACACACACACACATTGCCAAAAAAAAAA